>CM077801.1:27313379-27535879 GCA_039737535.1 Lagodon rhomboides
TGTTGTGTGTGTAATGGGCCGGACAGAGCCAACATGCCTGAACAGCAGCAGCTACAGATACTGAACACACATCAGTGCGTCCACGACACAACACAACACACGGAAATCCTGTCTGGAAACATAAAAGATCAACACCTGGGAGTCGCTGCGAGGATTCAAACACGCCGCCTGAATCCTGAGAATCTCAGTCGAGAGGAGACGGGTTTTAATGAGTCGCCTGTTGCTTTAATTTTCATGCAGGAATAATATGTTTCTTGTAAGAATTAAACTGTAAACTGCTTAAAAAATGGGAGTAAAGATCTTATTTTGAAGGGGTGTGTATAAGGCTGACCTCCCTGTCTTTATAAATGTTTTTGACGGTTGGCAAAAACATTGTGTGCATTCAGTCGATTATGTCACTTTTAAGGTTGACATTGTTTGAAGTTACTCTAACCAAGGATCTCTAACAATTGTAAACTTAAACTATTTGTTGAGATATTTCAGTCTGGACCAAAGTGAAAGACCAAACGACCAACAGTCACAGTCGTCATTAAAGCCATGGTCGCTAAAAATGTCTTGTAGTCCTCACAGATCAAAGTGTCGTTGATGCTACGCAGATTCTTGGATCTTAACCAACTTACCTCTTTTATTTTTGTGCAAGAATAATTTGTTTCTTGTAAGAATTAAACTGTAAACTGCTTAAAAAATGGGAGTAAGAATCTTATTTTGAAGGGGTGTGTATAAGGCTGACCTCCCTGTCTTGACGGTTGTCATTAAGTTCCATTCAGTCGATTACGTCACTTTCAAGGTTGACATTGTTTGAAGTAACTCTAACCAAGGATCTCTAACAAGTTTCATTGTAAACTTTAAATATTTGTTGAGATATTTCAGTCTGGACCAAAGTGAAAGACCAAACGACCAACAGTCACAGTCGTCATTAAAGCCATGGTCGCTAAAAATGTCTTGTAGTCCACACAGATGAAAGTGTTGTTGATGCTACGCAGATTCTTGGATTGTTTGAAGTAACTCTTCATACCACCAGGTGGCCGTCGTCCATTTTCGTCAGTCAGAAAGAGAAAGCGGTAGAATCAGGAATGCGGATACACAAACCAAGGATCTTTAACAAGTTTCATTGTAAACTTTTAATACTTGTTGAGATATTTCAGTCTGGACCAAAGTGAAAGACCAAACGACCAACAGTCACGGCCGTCATTAAAGCCATGGTCGCTAAAAATGTCTTGTAGTCCGCACAGATGAAAGTGTCGTTGATGCTACGCTGATTCTTGGATCTTAACCAACTTACCTCTTTTATTTTTGTGCAAGAATAATTTGTTTCTTGTAAGAATTAAACTGTAAACTGCTTAAAAAATGGGAGTAAGAATCTTATTTTGAAGGGGTGTGTATAAGGCTGACCTCATTGTCGATTATGTCACTTTCAAGGTTGACATTGTTTGAAGTAACTCTAACCAAGGATCTCTAACAAGTTTCATTGTAAACTTTAAATATTTGTTGAGATATTTCAGTCTGGACCAAAGTGAAAGACCAAACGACCAACAGTCACAGTCGTCATTAAAGCCATGTCACTGTATAGTCGCTAAAAATGTCTTGTAGTCCACACAGATCAAAGTGTCGTTGATGCTACGCAGATTCTTGGATTGTTTGAAGTAACTCTTCATACCACCAGGTGGCCGTAGTCCATTTTCGTCAGTCAGAAAGAGAAAGCAGTAGAATCAGGAATGCGGATACACAAACCAAGGATCTTTAACAAGTTTCATTGTAAACTTTAAATATTTGTTGAGATATTTCAGTCTGGACCAAAGTGAAAGACCAAACGACCAACAGTCACAGTCGTCATTAAAGCCATGGTCGCTAAAAATGTCTTGTAGTCCACACAGATCAAAGTGTCGTTGATGCTACGCTGATTCTTGGATCTTAACCAACTTACCTCTTTTATTTTTGTGCAAGAATAATTTGTTTCTTGTAAGAATTAAACTGTAAACTGCTTAAAAAATGGGAGTAAAGATCTTATTTTGAAGGGGTGTGTATAAGGCTGACCTCCTTGTCTTTATAAATGTTTTTGACGGTTGGCATTCAGTTGATTATGTCACTTTCAAGGTTGACATTGTTTGAAGTAACTCTAACCAAGGATCTCTAACAATTGTAAACTTTAACTATTTGTTGAGATATTTCAGTCTGGACCAAAGTGAAAGACCAAACGACCAACAGTCACAGTCGTCATTAAAGCCATGGTCGCTAAAAATGTCTTGTAGTCCTCACAGATCAAAGTGTCGTTGATGCTACGCTGATTCTTGGATCTTAACCGACTTACCTCTTTACCCAACAGACAACGAGAACGCCAAGTCCGAGGGGAAGCCGGGTCACCAAGCAGAACGCAGCGAGGACCCGGAGGCGGACAGTAAGCGCCAGCAGCAGCCCGGCCAACCACACTGCTCCTCCGAACAGGAAATGAAGCGCCAGGAAGAAGGAGACAGCTCGAGCAACCCCGAGAGCCAGGACAGTGACGACAGCCTCGAGCCTTCAGACGGAGAGGTGGAGGAACAGGAGGAGGCAACGGGAGGAGGTGGAGGAGGAGGTGGAGGAGGAGGAGGAGGAGGAGGAGGAGGAAGGCTGGCGAGGTTAGCGGGACTGGGAGGGTTGGGGGGACTGGGTGCCATCGGAGGATTGGGTAACCTTGGCGGGCTTCACATTAAAGTAGAGCACTATGGAGAAGGCGAAGAGGTACAGCTGCACAACTCGCAAACGTCTTCATCAGAGGAGGAGGAGGAAGAGGAGGACGATGACGAGGAGGAGGAGGAGGACGGAGGCGTGCAGGATTGTGACAGTGCCAACGCCGGGAGCAAGCTCCAGAAGAGGCGGAAGAGGAGGAAAGTGCAGAAATGGGACGGATCCCGAAGCAGAAGACTCCGTCTGTCCTCGACCACACCGAGCCCCAGCGCCATGGGAGACGCCACGCCGCTGGTCGACCACTCGCAGGCTACATCCGCCAGCTCCTCCCACCTCCTCGCCTCCTCCGGCTCCCCGAACAGTGCAGGTGCAGCGTCCTCGGTCCTGAAGATCAAGACGGAGATGGCGGAGCCGATCAACTTCGACAACGACAGCAGCATCTGGAACTTCCCGCCCAACAGAGAAATCTCCAGAAACGAGTCCCCGTACAGCATGACCTCCAAGCCGGCCGCTCCGGGCAGCCACGAGACCTTCCCCTCGCCCCAGGGAGGCGCTCTCCAGGTGGCCATCCCCGACTCCGTCCTCACCCCTCCTGGAACCGAAGGAGGCGCAGGAGGAGTGAGGAAGCCTCCCTACAATGGAAGCTCGGCCCCGTCCTCCGCTTCCAGTGCTGCGAGTTTAGCTCCTCCCTCCAGCGCCTCCTCCGCCGACCCCCTGTCCCCGCCTCTCTCCGCCTCCCCACGGGACAAGCAACAAGGCACGCCGACCACTTCCTCCTCCTCGTCCTCATCCTCCTCGTCCTCATCGACTTCTTCCTCCTCACTGCTGTACTCTGGCGATCTCGAGGCGCTACAGCGTCTGCAGGCCGGTAACGTGGTGCTCCCGTTGGTCCACCGGGTCACGGGGACTCTGGCTTCCACTAACACGACGGCTCCACGGGTCTACACCACCGGGACCATCAGGTACGCACCGGCAGACGTCACCCTGGCCATGGCGCAAGGCAACCTCCTCCCCAACGCTGCCATGAACTTTGTCGACAGCTCGGGGTTCGGCCTGGACCCCAAGACGCCCATGGAGATGCTCTACCACCACGTCCACAGGCTCAACATGTCGGCAGCAGCCGCCGCCGGCCCCTTCGTCGGATCTCCGGCCGTGACGGGCGCGAACGGCGCCCTGGGAGGCCAGATGCCGACGGCGGCCAACGTTTTCACCACGGCGGAGGGACTTTTCTCGACGCTACCGTTCCCGGTGTACAGCAACGGGATCCACACCACGCAGACAAGTCTGGAGAGGAAGGAGGATTAACGCAAAACATTCAAGACCGTATTACTGTGTTTCTGGAATCAACAACTGTGTCAACGTAAGAGACTACTCACTCGTAACAAAAAAACAAAAAAAAAACATGAAAGACTATTTACTTAACTATCTTTTATCAACACAGCACTGTGTTTCCGAGAGGGGAGAAAGGACAGGAAAGGATGACAAATGTACTCTAGCACTTTGAATCTGAGCAACTGAGCTTGTGTAATAGACATGAATGACCCTCAAACATGTCCCTCTTTTTCTATCTTTGTTCTCTCCTCCTCATCCTCTCCTCCTCCTCCTCCTCCTCCTCCTCCTCCTCTCCGTCTCTCTCTTCGCTCCCGTTTCTTGCGATCAGCAACGTTTTTTCTCTCGAACAAATGAACAAAAAAAAAAAAACAGACTATTCTTTATTGTAAAGAATTTCCTTTTTTGCCTACAGAGAATTCATATTGCCTACGGACTCCGCCGGAGCCTGACGGAGATAATTTTTATTATTTGACTTGTTTCTGTTGCGTCTTTATGAAGATGCTGATTGTGTGTATTTAAAGGAGGACGGTACAGGGATTTGAACTCTACGTGGCGCTCCTCCGTATGTATCTTGATGTGATCAAGGCTTGAAGAGAAAGTTTTTAAACCGAGACGAGGGCGCTCTCTTGCACCTCCGACAGGTCTCAGAGATAATAATCTTTTGAAAAAAGGTTTTTGAGGACGTTTCTCGATTGAGGGAATAGTTTAGAGAATTAATGCTGTTTTTCTCTCTTTTTCTTTCTTTGTTTTTTTTTTTTTTTTTATAAAATATTCTAGCTCAGATTTAACTTACAAATCAAGCATTAAGAAGAAAAACAAAAAAAGCAATTTCAGCCGGGTAATGACCTGTGAATTATCGAATGTTACTACTTCCTCTTTTATCCCAGGAGTTTACCTACAGGTCTCGCACCAAACATAACCTCCTCCACATCTCTTCCCATCTCAACCCGTCGTCTCTCTCTCTCTCTCACCTGCTCTTTAATCTCTCCGTCTACATTTCTGCCTGTCGATCTACAGATTCATGGTGCTACCGACCGTCCAGTAACCCTGATTCAGCTGGCTGATGTGGGTGCTGTAAACGAACCCACAGCTCGTTGACAGACTGATCGTGGTTTTTTTGGTTTTTGGAGGGGGAACAATTTTAATTTTTTTTCTCATCTGACCTTCAGGAAAGTCAGAAACACAGCAAGAACCTTAAGACCTCTAAATCAACGACATCTCCATGTGTCATCTACATATCCCCCCTTCGCTTGTCTAGAATAACCTGATTGGGCCACGAGGGGCAGCTCCGCATGGCGACATGGAGTTGATTGGTTGAATTTTAGGCTACATAATTTTATTTTTATTTTTTGTATTTTCTAACTTAATCACTTTTGATTCTCAGTGAAACTGAGGCTAATACACTAGTGTCACTAACTTGAAAAATGAATGTTGAAAACCTCGACCGGCTCCTGTTTGATCACTGTTTTTGTTTTTTATTTTGTGCGACTACTTTCTTCGTCCTCCTCCTCCTCCTCCTCCTCCTCCTCCTCTTCGTCGTCTTCTTCCTAAACCAGAATCACCTCCACGAGATTTTTCCTAAACAATCCACTCTCTTCCATCTCATCGCCGGACCCTGTGATTAAAAACCACATATCAACAAGGAGATTGTAATAAAGACATGCATTTTCAATCAATCAATCAATCAAACAATCAATCCAATAACTACGAAAAAAAAAAAGAATATGAATTTTTTGAGGAAGAGAAAAAAAAATCACATTCCTTTAAACAATGTCGTCTTGGTCGTTGTTCTTCTTTCTGTTCTGTGTTTCTTCTTCCCGAGCCTCCGTTGCCAAAAAAATGAAATGTTTAAATCTCACAAGTTTGGTGTTTTACAGCACTGTGATTCTCGTTCATTTGTAAAACTTTTTTTTTTTCTCTCTACTTTTTGGGTAAAAAGAGTTAAAAAAAAAAAAAAAAAAAAAAAAGATGAGAACAAGTAATAATTAAAACGGTTAAAAAAAAAAAAGAAAAAAAAAACTGTCACGACATCCATCTTTTTAAAGTTGACAGCCCCGTCTTTACCATCCCGTCATCCTTATTACCCAGTGTGATTACGCCGTAAAAAACGTGTTACCGATGTGTTTAGTGTCACTGGCTGTCAAAAAGTCTTTCATGGCGACTTCTCTCTCTGTGTGTGTTGACTATATGCAGTATATACTGAGCTACTGTAGCTGTTTTTGTCCTTTGTCTTCTCTGTGCTCTCTCTAGTGTGGGGGAGGGGCGATGGGCGGGGCTTAAAGAGAGCTTAAAGCCCCGCCTCCTTCTCCGTCTCCCTCTATCTGCAGTCTTAGTGAAACCAGTGGAGGTTTGTGGAATTTCGTGTTCGGTGGCCTTTGCAAAAAACAAAAAAACGTTTGTAGAGTCCACCTTTTTTTTCCTCGCTGCTTCCTTTTT
The DNA here is from genome assembly GCA_039737535.1 of Lagodon rhomboides. Taxonomy (NCBI): domain Eukaryota; kingdom Metazoa; phylum Chordata; class Actinopteri; order Spariformes; family Sparidae; genus Lagodon; species Lagodon rhomboides. Next base: position 27,319,812 of record CM077801.1, read on the forward strand.
GTCTTTGTAAGAACCTTCCTCTTTCTTTTTCTGTTCGGTTTTTCTAACCCTTCTTCTTCTCTTTCTCTCTCTCTGCTGTTGCTTTTTGCTGTTGTGTAGTCTTATACAAACCTCTTTATCTTGCTGTCCTTTTCTCTCAGAGATGAAAAAGATTCTTTAACTAGCTCAAAGGTTTATGGAGCCATGTTTTTTGCCGCTAAGGAATTCTGGGAATCGCAGTTTCCAGCTCTCGCGTACAAAGTATTGAATGACTAATAAATATTTACACTATAGAGAATTAAATTATGATGAGGAAAAGCCTAAAGTAGCATTTTAGATGTAGTCCCGGAAAAACCACAAAAGCCTCAGTTGCGAAACATTTCCCAGAGTCCCTTGGGGCGTCTTGTGTGCATTGGGTGTATTTCATTGGTTCTCACCGAACTTGTTGACTTCCTGCGCAAACTTCTCTCACGGGACAAACAAAGTTACACAAGTGGTTCAAGGGGGGAGAAAAAAAAAATCACTATTTCAGGACACGTAATAAAAAACGGTTTTAAAGATTTCTAAAGAAATTAAAAGAAGAAAAAAATATTTCGCACTATAAATCTATTTTTATAGGTGTTTTGGAAAAACTGAACTGCATGTTTAGTAAGTTCGTCCGATGCGTTTCACGTGATCGATCCCTCGTTCTTTTCGTTCCAACTTTTTCGGTCCGGCGTTATTTTTGTGTTTTTTTAAGTCTGTCGAGCCCAAACGGGGGACGCGATGGAGGCCTGTTGGAAGAATAAAAGTCTGTATTGTCAAACCCACCCGGGCCTCCAATCCCCCCCTCACATCAGGAAAAACAATCTGTAGCGTCTGTGCTTTCTGTGGAGAATCAATGTCTTGTTACTGCGACTAACATGTAAAACAACAAAAAAAAAAACTTCTGGAATCTAACGATGGATTTATTTATTTTTGTGTTGAAGAAGATGAATGTGACTCGGGCCGCTCGATCTGTCGGTTTGATTGGTGGGTCGTCTGTGGTTGAATGTTAAATTCAGTCGTTTCAGGAGCATTTTGTTTCCGCGCTCCTCTGGATTTTTCTACTTTTGGTGGTGGTTTTTGCGTGAAAGCAGGGGGGGCGGGGCACAAACGGATGGCAGGGCCCCATTTGGTAAAGAAAAGGGGATTTTGTTTCTGGGCGGGGCGGAGGAGGGGGGCGGGGCACATAACTCAGACGAAACCAGGAAATACACCCACATGTAACAAAAACCAAACAGCCGGTCCAAGCTGTTTCAATGTTTTTTCTGTGTTTTATGTCGAAAAATGAAAACTTTGCTGGTGATTTTAAAAACGTAAAAACCTTAATCACAGCTGCTGTCAAAAATACATAGTGTTTAAGAATTACAAATATTGAAAAATCACTTCATTTACCTGTGAAGAAACTGTGTCTGTGTTTTTAACTATTTCTTGTACAATTATACAGATTCTTTTATGAGGAACTTGGTGCCAAGTAGCTGAAATACGGGAGAGAGGGAATCTCTTATTATCAATGTTAACAGTGTTATAAAATTCTAAATACAAACAAATTAAAATATTAAAAAAGAGAAAACTATGGTACATTTCTATTTTTTTGTTTTGATTTTTTTCCCCTCGCAGAAGAGGGGAGAAAAAACACATGACTAACTGATGCTAACTTTGAGTGCCTGGCTTATTTTTTATTATTATTATTATTATTATTATTATTATTATTATTATTATTATTTTCAAAAGACATCTTTTTGAGTTCATTTACCATGAATAATGCTGCAAATCCGAAAATGTACATACTTCATTTTTATAGCAGTTGTTCTTTTATAAGTTTACTAGGTTCTCATCCGTTCAGAGGAACATGTCACACACATGGTCGTCTTTCTGTAACCCGGTTTTGACCATCTTACAGGTGCCATATTCATAATAAAAATTTCTCTCGAATTTGTTACCAGCTTGCATCATTTCTTCTGTTTGACACATTCAGCCATCCCCTCGCCCCAAATACTACAAACGCTTCTACATCAGTATTCCTGCTTTTCTTCCTCTTTACTTCCTGTTTTATTTTGAAAGTTGTGCTCATGAAGATTTGAGGGAGGTAAAAAAAAAAAAAAAACAGAATGCATGTTCTCTCTCTCACTGCGTCTCCTTGACCTTCCCCGCAGCGTTTTGTCGGAAAGATCACAGGAGATGCTGCACGGTGAGGGCGGCCCGGCGGCGTCTTAACCTTCAGGCGGCCAATCAGGTACGTTTCTCTGCTGCGGAGGCGGCGACGACGTGTCACATGACTTTCTGGTCACTTGGGAAAATACTGTTAACTGCTGTGGTGACAGACGGGGATCTGCTGCTGAAATCACACTGTCACGGTGTCACTTTATTATCTGCCTGCACACCAGAAGGTTACTGAGGGTCTCACCACCAGGGGGCGACTGCACTGGTTTCAGAAAGAAGTCTGATTGTGTGTAAGCTTATGAGAAAATGACCCTGCTTCTCACCTGATTTATAACCTCGGTGAACAGTTTCCTGATGCGTTTACGGTTTAACCTCTGTCGTCTCATTTAGCCACTTGTTAGCAACCGTAAGTGTTTTGTAATTTTTATAATGATGTTTTATGTAGAATAAATCTTGTAAATATCTTCAGCCTGGGGCGACCACAGAGCTTATTTCAGACGATTAACCAAAAAAAACAATTAAAAACAAACACAGACTTTGAGGCGAGGACGTTACGTTAAATCTCGACACAGCGTTGGAGGCGGAGCCCCGTTCAGTCCTGTGAAAGCTGCTCGGTGGCATTTTGAAGTATAGATTTATAAAGAAGAACTCGATACCGGATGGAAAGATGGCGGACAGTCAAACCAGCGAGAAATCCCTCCACGAGGGCATTCGCCAAAAAAGTTTCCTGGATTCCGAGTTTACTTCCTGGTTATGTGGCCCAGTTTCCCCCGCTGGCCCCGCCCACGAGCTCCCGCTCCACCCATTGACTTTACATTGTGATGACGTCACAGATTTTTAAATCGCTTTTCTAATCTTATTCAAAGTTTTAAAAATATAAAACCTCCATAGATCAAAAAATGCCAAAAATCCAGTTTTGCAGACGTCTCTTTTAAAGCGGCGTCCGGCCTGGTGGCCACTCGCGGTATTGCAGAGAAGAGCTTTTGTGGCCCAAAGCTGAGCGCGAGGACATTACTGAGGGTCTCACCACCAGGGGGCGACTGCACTGGTTTCAAAAAGAAGTCTGATTGTGTGTAAGCTTATGAGAAAATGACCCTGCTTCTCACCTGATTTATGACCTCGGTGAACAGTTTCCTGGTGCGTTTACGGTTTAACCTCTGTCGTCTTATTTAGCCACTTGTTAGCAACCGTAAGTGTTTTATAATTAAATTGTGGAACATTTAATGATGTGTTTGTAAGAATAAATCTTGTAAATATCTTCAGCCTGTGGCAACCACAGAGCTTATTTCAGGCGTTTAACCAAAAAAAAACAATTAAAAACAAACACAGACTTCGAGGACGTTACGTTAAATCTCGACACAGCGTTGGAGGCGGAGCCCCGTTCAGTCCATGAAAGCTGCTCGGTGGCATTTTGAAGTATAGATTTATATAGAAGAACTCGATACCGGATGGAAAGATGGCGGACAGTCAAACCAACGAGAAATCCCTCCACGAGGGCATTCGCCAAAAAAGTTTTCTGGATTCCGAGTTTACTTCCTGGTTATGTGGCCCAGTTTCCCCCGCTGGCCCCGCCCACAAGCTCCCGCTCCACCCATTGACTTTACATCGTGATGACGTCACAGATTTTTAAATCGCTTTTCTAATCTTATTCAAAAATATAAAACCTCCATGGATCAAAAATGCCAAAAATCCAGTTTTGCAGACGTCTCTTTTAAAACGGCGTCCGGCCTGGTGGCCACTCGCGGTATTGCAGAGAAGAGCTTTTGATTATGCTACATCAGGACACGGCGTTGGAGGCGGAGCCACGTTCAAAGCTGCTCGTGGTGTTTTGAAGCCAAAAAAAGCACAAATCCTGCAGAGAGTGAAGAGGAGTAAAGCTGCAGGACCTGATAACATCCCTGACTGTGTCTAAAAACATGTGCCAAACAGCTAATTGATATAAAATTTACATGTTTAACTGCTCTAAACTTCTGGTTTAGTGCCCAGCTAGCTTAAACAGATAAAATTATTTAATCGTGCGACTTTTTGTGGAGTCGTTCCGTGATGAAACTGCACTGTGATCACAGAGGCAGTCGACACAGGAAGTCATCAGACGCGGAGATAAATCACGCTGCATTCAGTCCGATTATTTATATCCATCCATCTCTTGTATCCAGGCCTCCTCGTGTCTCTCACTTTTATTACCTTCCTCTCCTCCTCCTCCTCCTCCTCCTCCTCCTCCTCCTCATGCAGTAATAAGAGCCGAGAGGTCAGTCAGTCGACCCTCTGAGGCCGACCAGCCAACTTTAAATATTTCACACTATTTTAAATGAGCGCACATGAATCATAGATCACAGGCAGCGCTGGTGTGTGTTGTGTGTGTGTGTGTGTGTGTGTGTGTGTGTGTGTGTGTGTGTGTGTGAGATGAGGTGCTCGGACCTGAAGCTCCTTCTAATAACCCCTGGCTGTCCGTCTCAGTGAGGAGGTCTGATGTGGAATTTAGATCCGACAGCGCCGGTCGTTCACCGCGGGCGTAACGAGCAGCCTTTCATCATCGCCCGTGACGGACGGATGATGAAACAAAGCGTTAGAGATGAAAACTCGGGGGCTGATCTCACTAATTCCCAACATGCACCAGAAGTCAAAACATCACTAAAATCTGTAGAAGCATTTTAAAGACACGCCGTCGCTGCTGGAGACACGATGTGACGTTTAGGTTCCTGAAGAAAGACGCCGTCCCGTGAAAAGAGATTCATTTATTTATCTTTGACCGGCGCCTGTTCTGTGTTTCATGTTGCATTGTGGGATCATTTCAGTGTTTTACAGTCTGCAGAGAGACGATTCTCAGCAGATCAGTGATTAACTGGATGAGAAAGAGGAAAAATATCTTCTTCTATCTATAATCAGTCTCTGGTGTAGCTCTGGTTTTACTGGTCGCCACTCAGACGTGTTTAGGGCAGAGTTGGCTGCTCGGTTTTGAGGGGAAACGACGTCAAATAATTCAAAAGGAACTGAGACAGAAGTCCAAAATGATAGTTAAGTATATAATGTATCAAAAATCAGAAACTTAATTGCTCTTTAACTGCAGGAGTAGTTTCAGATCCTAAATAATCAGTCAGATAAGAAGTCAAGCTTTTCTGGATTTGCGTCCTGTTAATGACCAAAAGTCAAGATATATTCGTTTGTAAGGTTCATTTTTATTGAATAAGTTAACGTATATAAATGAGGTAACTTTCACCACTCATGAAGTTACGCTGCGAGACTTAAAGTGTGATCTTTTCCTGAACCTAACCACAAGTTTTGGAGCCTAACTTAATCCACTGTGAAGTCATGAAGTCATAATATGTCAATATCATTTTAATATCGTACTTTTTACTATTTGACTCAAATTACATACATTTTAATTTAACATTTAAAATCTTATCTTAACATTTACTTGATATTTAAGACTTTTACTCCACTACTAGTCATAAATAAGTAATGTTTTAACATGATATTATTACTTTTACTCAAGTATGACTTTTAGGTTCCTTTTACGACACTGTCGTTTGTCAGAAAGCTTTATTTTGAAATTCTAACTGGATGTTATATTCCAGCACTTCAGAGGAAGTAAAGTTTTTTTTTACATTTATTACCTTTTTATCATCATGTTACTATGTCGAAACAGTAAAACTAAATATTGTGCAAAGATAAACCAACATGTAAAATAGAATAATAACATGTGAGGGTCAACGAGCAGATTTTTGTTAAAGTGCCACATTTTTGAATGGAGTTTGGTCTGTAGAGGTGAGTCTTCCAAAGAGATTTAATAATAAGATGTGTGTCCCTACAGACAGACAAGACATCAGTCGCTGTCGGTCCCTGTGACCTTTGACCTCCTATCTACCACAGTGTGCTCGCTCTCGCTGCTGTTGAAGCTGCAGCTGTGAGGTCATCAGCAGCAATCGACCATCACGGCGCTAACGAGCGTCAGGCTCAGTGTTGATGCTGTCAGTCATTAGACCGAGAGATCTGAAGAGATCAGTTTTAATGAACACCTCTCCACATGTTCAGGTCCGTCAGCTGAACCTACAGTCAGAGAGCGAGGCGAGGGTAGTTTACATGGAATTAAATATTTAGGACGTCTTCTTTTAAATTCAATGAAAACATTGAGGTGCGTTATTTTTGCATTTAACATGAGGATTACACATTTCACATTACGTCTACATAAAATAAGCAATGTATTTATGTGTATTTAGTTTATTTAAATATATAAAATTAAATTAAAAAAACATACTTCAATGTGTAGTGCAGCTAAGATAAAGATTGAAGTCAGAGGAGGTAAAGATATTTATTATTCAGATAAGACAGCTGTATTACATATTAATATATGCTTATTACAACAACCTGAATATTAAGTGTTTTGTACTGTTTGTTATCTCACGTCCTAGCTACCAAATTGGTGCCGAAACATGAAGAAAGAATCCCATTTAAAGATAAACCACAATTTGAAAGACAATTATACAAAGTGATGGTCAGCAAGCATTGTATTGTTAAAGTGGCACATTTTTGAATGGAGTTTGGTCTATAGAGGTACATCTTACAAAGAGATTTAATACTAGCATGCCTGTGGACAATCAAATTTGTTCCCTACATTTTCAAGCTTCTGTGAATGATCATACTGATATTGATGATATTCTTTTAAAATGGCAGGTTTTTTAAATGGAGTTTGGTGTGGAAGGTGTTGGTTCCGATGAGGTCAGGCTGCAGGTTTTTCTGTTTTATTTTATATCCGTCCCAGGGTTTGCTTTTGGTCTTTTTGTAAATCTCACATTTTTTACACAGAGTCTGGTCTACAGGGCTGCTTCCCTTCAACCATCTGCTGTGGATCAGGTAGAAGAATCCAGCTCGTGGAAAAGGAAAGTACTGATTCTTAGAGCTTAACATTTAAACATTGTGAAGGTACATTATTCTCAGCTAACACTCTCTTCATCTTCTTCTTCTTCTTCTTCTTCTTCTTCTTCTTCTTCCTCTTCTTCTTCTTCTCTCTCACAGAGTTAAAGACACTGGTTCACACAGAGCAGGTGGAGAGGTGAGGTGTGTTTTCACCACAGTGGAGCTGCAGAGACATCCAGAGGATCAACGTGAAAACTACAGGTGAGCTCAAATCATTTATCAGCACCTGCAGTACTTTATATCTGTTTAAATAATAAAATCAAGAATCATGTGAGAAAAATAATAACAGATTTTATTAATATACAACTACAGTTGAAGTCGGCTCAGTTAAAACAAAAAGCTCTGCTGCTCATTTTAAACACAAATCTCAAAGAACAGGCAAAATAAAAACAAAAGGTGAAACATTATCAGGTTTATCAGACAGCTACGGAAGCCCTGATGGTGTCTAATTTTGTTTCTAAATAGTTTCTCTCCTGTTTTTATGACCAAAGAACAGCTGAAAGTTAAATTTTTCTTCTGTGAAAACAGGATTTTTCCAGAAGAAAAACATTTTTCATGCGTGTTTTTTTTCTTATGTGTGAAACTAAGAGGAAACTGTCTTTTTTTACTATTTTGAATTTAAAAAAAATGGAGAAAAAGATATTATGAGTGAAATAGTGAAAAAGGTTTTCTAGGAGAATCTTTTTTTTTTCATGTGTGAAGAAGATTTAATTTGTTAAGTCAGCTGACAGTTCAGGAAAAATCCATGAGTCAAAATGGGTTTTCTTCTCTGTGTAAAACAGACTGACAGAAATGAACATTTTGTTAATTCTGAAAATAAATTAATACCAAATTCTTTTTTTTCTTTTCTCCCGAAAAAAAAATAATAATGTGTGAAAATTTCTCCTGGATTTTTTTTTTATTTTCACCTGAAATGTATTTTTCTATTTAAGTATTCAATGTTAAAACCAATTCTCGAAAAAAAAAAAAAAGAAAAAGAAATCCTGCTGAAATTTATTTTCCACCATTTGAATTTTGTCCATGTAAAAATATTTCTCCTAAAAACAAAAAAAATTCCTCACAAATTTTCACATTCCTCTTGAATGATGTGTTTAACCAAGTGGGTAAAAAAATTAAGGAGTTAAAACTTCAAAAAAAAATTTGCCATATGTGTGAAACATGAACATTTCTCCTGGAATTTTTTATTTTTCACTGTTTCACACATGATTTTTTTTTCTCCTAATTTTCGTTTGAAATTCAAACTGTCCATGTAAAAACTCACTATTAACTATTAAAATTATTATTTCACCTGAAATATTTTTTTTTTTCACATTAATTTTTCTTCTACAAAAATTTTCCAGCAGTAAAAACTTTTTTTTTTTAATGTGTGAAACTAACTGGGGAAAAAAATCTATTTCTCCTGATTTTTTCTCCTAAAATTTTTGTCTTTTGTTTTTTCAAAGAAAGTTTCCATCTTAGATTCAACGTACTCACAATCACCTGCCGTGTTTTTGGTTATTTCACAGGAGAGAATTAATTTAGACGATGAGTTTTCGGGGCCTTTAACACATTGGAGTTGATATCTTGTGAAAAAGAGTAAATAGTTTTGAAAAACCTGAAACTATTCCTTTAAAAAACTCAGATGACGTCCAGACACTTTACTTGACTGACGAAATCAACGACAATGTTTTGAGACTAAATGTTTCTCGTCCAACACTCGAAGCCGTTACAGCAACATGTTAGAAACCGACGCAGGCCGCAGTGAAGTGACTCGTCAGTTTTAAAGGTGCGAGTTGGCAGCGAGCGTTATTATTTCAGGACGGAGACTCAATATCGTCTCTGAGGAGCCGTTTGAACAGAGCATCAATTATTCATCCGCCCTCGTACGCTCGCTGTGTGACAGCCGCTTCACTCGCCGCCCGTCAAATCTGCTGCATCAGTGGATCTATCTCCTCTTCGTCCTTCTCCACCGGCCGAGGGCCGAGAGCACAAAGAGCGCCGGCGGCCATTTTAAGATTCAGCAACATAAGTCAGAGTTTCTCCAAAATGATCAGATCATAAAGTCGCGACAGCAGCAGAGAGAGCGGACGTGCAAAACGTCAGACTTTAATGGACAAGGTCAATATTTCTCTAAATGAATCTAAAGCGTGTGAGCGAGAAAATCACTGCGACAGACAGACAGACGCCAGGTTTTTACACAAAGAAAGAATTTAATTGAAAGTATTTGCAGAAATGTACAAGAACACCCAGATTATTACAACGTTTCACAAAGTTTCTCCTAACTCACTAAAATCTTGCGTTTATTAAAGGGAGTCTGGAGACGTTTTCTGTAAGAAGTCAGCCTGCATGTCGAGTGTAAGTGGTGAAATGAATGTGTTCAAACAGCTGCTGAATGTTGGCAGGTGAGACGCAGACGGGCTTCTGACGAGGAAACAAACAACTTCATGTTCTGATTTAATGCTGAATTTACAAGAAGGCACCAATGACTCAGAATTTGTCGAGTTTCTCCTCTTAAAATGACACATTTTCTTAAGGGAGTCTGGTGTGTAATCCATTCTGATTGTTGCTTCTTCTTCTTCTGGTTTCAGAGGACGTCAGCTGAGTGGGCGATCCTCTGACGTGGTCCAGGTCTGAACAGTCTCTTCACAATAAACTTTATTTGTCAGAAATGACATAAGTGCACTAAAACAGTAAACTTTACAGGAATTTTAATCATCGTAAAATGATTTACCCCAAACATCTTTTACTAGAACCAAAGTGAACGTCTCATAACACATCATGTCTGTAAACTCAAACACTGTTTTCCATCTCTTCCCTCTCTAACGGCGAAGCTTTAAGGTGCAGTCCACGGTTTTTTGCTCTCGGCAGAGATTATTGCACAAACATCACGTGAAGCAGGAAAAGTCCGGAGCGGCGGCGGGTCACCTGAACGCATCACTCGTGAGGTGAGAGCGGCGCTCGCAGCAGGCAGGTAGTTTTCTCTCCAGCACACAGTGAAAAGTCTTTTTTTTTTCTTTTCTTTTAGCTTTTCCAGAAGCTTTCAGAGGTGGAGGGAATCCTGCGCTCCTCTCCTGCAGGTCGGCCTGTCCAACACCAGGGGGCGACGTTTCCTCACAATCAGCTGGAGCTGCTGCCTTTCTGCTGAGCTGCAACACAGAAGAAGAGGAGAGAGGTGAGGAAGGCAGGTAGAGGGAACTAGAGAGTAGAGCCAGAGTGAGAAAGGAGGGAGTAGAGCCAGAGCAACAGGGAGGGAAGCAGGAAGAAGCAAGAGACGAGGAGAGTTAGCGGGGAGAGTGAGGAGGTGAGGAAGCAGGGAGCGAGAGAGAGGAGCAGTCAGAAGGAAAGCAGAAAGAAGAGGTGAGGGAGGCAAGAGAGGAGCGGCAGGGGAGAAGCAGGAGGGAGTGAAGGGAGGGAAAGTAGGATAGAAGACGAGGCTGGAGAGGAGAGAGTGTGGGAGAGTGGAAGCAGGAAGGAGAGCCAGAGGGAGACGAGGGAGGAGGGAAGCAGGAAGAAGACGAGGCAAGAGAGGAGCAACAGGAGGAGGAGAGTCGGAGGGGGTGAGGAAGGAGGAGTAAGGGAGAAGAAGGGAGTAGAGCTGGAGAGGAGGGAAGCAGGGAGCGAGGGAGAGTCGGAGGGGAAGCAGGAGAAGACGAGGCGAGAGAGAGGAGCAGGAGGGAGAGTTAGGAAGGGAGAAGGAGGAAGGTAAGCTGGAAGAAGAGGGAAGCAGAAACAAGGGAGTGAGGGAGTGATGGAGGCAAGAAGAGGAGAGTCAGAAGAAGGGAGGGAAAGTTAGAGAGAGCTGGAGAGAATGGGAGGAGGGAAAGCTGGAAGAAGAGGTGAGCTAGAAGAAGGGAGCGAAGGCGATGAAGGGAGGCAGTGGGTGTGTTTGTACCTGTCAGGTCTCTGAAGCGCCTCTTGGCCTCGGCTCTCTCCACAGAGTCAAAATACCAGACAGTGATGGCGTACCTGAGAGCAGACACAACACCTTCATCAAGAACATGGCCACAAATACAGACGAGTTATAATTCAAATACAACAGGAATCTAATAAAAACATCTACAGAGAATTTAAAGATGATTGTTGTGATTTTGTTTTTACACATTTGTGACAGCAGATGGCGCCAAATACCAACAAGTGAAACTGACAGCAGCTCAACTTTCACACTTTAAGACTAAATCCTGTGACTTTGCTTAAATAAAGACAATTAATTTGTTGTGTTACACGTTTTCTGATATTTTATGTTTAAATATATCCATCAGTTTATTTCCAGAACAGAAATCTGAACTTAAATAAACACACAAATGTGTATTTTGGACATTTTCTTTGCACAAGTCTGACAGACGACATGTTAAAGAAGCAAAATAATAAATAATTTATCATTTCATTTTTAGCATCACCCCTCTGGGAGACTTCCTACTTTCCCTCCACTGAATTCAAAAGGAAAAAAATATTGTAGTTTTTACTCTCAACATTAATGTAACAGCTGGAAAAACTTCACAATGAGTTACTTAATGAAGCTCCAGTTGTATTTTTAAAACTAAATTCCAACAAATAAGATCTTGTTTCAAAGAAGTAAAGGACTTATTTTATACTAATGTCGAAACATCTATTAGAGACGAGAAATGTTTGTTAGGTCTATCAGATTTATGAGATAAACTAATTTATCAATAAAGGATGTTAACTCTAAGCTTTCTGCTCTCTGCTGTCGGGATCACTGATTGGCTGAGTGATGGGTTGCTGGGTTACCTGGTGGCGTAGGACGGCTGCACCTCGTGTGGGTTCCTGCGGTCGGACCAGAAGAAGAGCAGCCGGTCGAACAGCGGCTCGATGTCGGCCACGTAGGATTTGCCCTCGGGAAAGATCCTGAGGATGCCGCCGTGCTCCTGATCGACAACAACAACAAAGATCAGCTGATGGACGAGATCGTTTCACAAAGACTTTGAAATAAACATCAAATTCTTTTCTCTTATTTTACGTCTGTTGTTTTTTCACATTAGCACAAAGTCTCAGTCTACAGATTACTGATGGTGAAGAGATCAAAGGTCCCTGAACGCACCTTGGCGTTCCAGTTCTTGTTGAGGTAGTAGATGCAGGTGATGCAGCGTCCGTCGCGGTTCGGGTTGTCCACGTGTTTGACGTAACCTGCCCCGTTTCCTGGGTAACACGCCACCATGGCCTGAAGACACACAGACAACAGTTCCCATTAGACCTCAGGTAGCAACAGTTATTAATCAATCAGGTGTTTGATCCATAACACGTCAGTAAGTGGTGAGAAATGTCCCGAGATGACGTCCTCAAATAAAACACACAGAGGAGGAAAGAAACCAGAAAATATTCACCTTTAAGAATCTAGAAAAAACTTAAAGTGATCAAAAAGATTTAATTGATTATGAAAATAGTTAAATCGTCGCAGCTCTAATTAAAACACAAAACATGAAAAACCAAAAGTTCAAACATCACTTATATGCATCTAATTAAAATCAGGTACATTAGGTTTGGTGAGCGAATATAAAGACATTTTCACAGTCTGACGTTTCATTAGTTTGATGACAAACATCAAACAGGATCAATAAATTATCTGTCTCTCTTCATTCACTACCGGACAAAGGTTTGAGGGACAGAAGAGAGGAAGCAACAACAAATTACACCCAAACGTTAAAAAAAAGTACCTATAAATGAACCGTTAACGTCATCAATGATACTTGTGGGAAAAAAAAGTTGTGGTGGGAGAAAAGAATTTATAATTAAACGTCGCTGCGTGATCCGACTTGCTGATTCAAGAGAAGTGATGTTGACAGATCGGATTACAGAAACTTCCTCTGCGTGTGTGTGTGTGTGTGTGTGTGTGTGAGATTTGCCAATACATCTTTTGTACATCAGGGGGTGTGTGTTGTGGTTTTGTGTGGACGGCTTCAGCTGCACGTACACAAATTGCATTCATGGGTGCTCATGTTGTCATGGCGTGTGTGTGTGTTGTTGGGAGAGACTGTGAGAACATGAATCAGCCACACTTTCCTCTGAAGCTTCCTCTGTATGTTCATGAAGTGAAGAACATTTCCTCTCCAGCTCCAGACAACACTACAGGAGGAGGTCGTCTCCGGATCAGTAATCTGAGCGCTCGTCCCGTCGGATCAGAGCAGAATCTGATGCGACTCCGGGTGTTTACTCGTCCGGAGGGTTTGGATCAGTACCCGACAAATATTTCACTTAAAGTTTAATATTAAAATGTATTTTGTAATAATTGTATTTTTGCATCAATTTTGTTTGAATCTAAACACGTAAAAATCTGAGCTGTGTTTTTAAACCATCAGAGGGAAAATATGAAAACATCTAAAGTTTAGTGTCTTAGGTTTAAATTTTTATATTAGATACCTTTTATCGATATTGTACTATTTATAATCATTAATGTGATTCTATTCTTTTCCTTTTAATAAACATTTTACTTTATTTTCTCTTTAGTTATTTTTACTGCTTGTTTTTATTTTTTTGTTTTCTTGATATTTGATGTTTTTTCAAAAAGCACTTTGAACTACATACATAAATAAACGTTGATTTATTGATTGATTTATTGATTGATTGGTTGATGTTGGATACTGATGTTACTATAATGAGGTCGAGGAAAAGTTGCAAGTGTAAAAATATTCTTCAAACTGTGCTCACAGAGTAATAATGGTTGAAATCGTACGAGAGCCATGTGGAGTTTTACTGGTTGTCCAGACAGGACGGGGTCGGGGGGGTCGGGGGGGTCGGGGGGTTGGGTTTCCCCGCAGCGCCGGGACCTTTTGACCCGAACAGGAAGCGGCTGATAAACAGAGAGCAGCAGACGATTATCCGACATGAGACTGTGTCAACATCAACACGGCTCGACGTGTGGATTTCCCTTCAGGAAAGAGAACAGCTGATCTTCTGTCGCGAACACACTGCGGGGTTACTGAAGGTCATCTCACTGCTGCAGCTTCACATCAATCAACTATTTCAGAGGCGACTGTCTTTTACGTTCTTGTTTCAGGTGTATGAAGTAAGATTTTATTCCTTCCCTGATTGGTTGTTGCAGCCTGAAGGCGCAGGTAGAAAGATGCTGTTGTTCATCGAGTTAAACGTAGACGATCGTTTATAAATTATATTGAAACTGAACATTTTTAGTTACAATTTTCTTATTTCATCATGTCAACATTTATGTTAAGATTCTAGCACAGAGGGAATCAACTACAGTATCTCATGTTTTTTATCATTTTGATTAGAAAAGATTTTCCACAATAAAATATATTATATTTTTTTAAATATTAAAATTACTCAAAAGTTTTAACGCAAAAAAAGTATTGTTGTTTTCTGTGTTTTTTATGTTGATTTAGTATTTTTTTTGTATTTTATGTGCATCATTTTCATTTTTATTTTTTTTTTTGCTGTATGTTAAAATTTAAATTATTGTTCAAATTTATATGTTACAATAAAACCAGCAAAGTTTTCTGACACGGAGCAGAAAAGTATCAATGATATTGTCAAATTGAAGAAAGTATTTTTCTTATAAAGCAACATGAAGCTATAAAATGCAAAAGAGATTGAAAAAAAAATCTCATTATATTAAAAATTTAAAGCATTTGGTTCGATTCATTTCCCTTTTAATGAGACGCTGTGGGTGCCGTCTGTCTACTGATAATATCTGTGAAAACATTTTAATTTGATCACTGATTAAAGAAACAAAACCTCTGATTTACACCAAACTGCATCGTCTTTTACGTCGCACGCACACAACCTCCTTATCTTATGCTTTTAACGGGACTCACGTATAAATGTTCATTTAAGAGACACAAGCACAACATCTAACACGCCTTCTCTCGTCAAACACTTGTTATTGTACAACCAATGCGTGCGAGGATCTCTACACCTCTGCTCCATGAAATCTCAGCTCCAGATCCCTTTGTTTTCTTTGCCGTAATCACCACACGCACCACTTTATACAGGAAGGTCATGACGTGCACGAACCCTCATCAAAGTCACGGGTCCCTGAACGCAACACCAACAACAACACACCTGTAGTAACCCGACTGACGTCAGCGTCTGTGTTTACACATTGCATCGCGTGCAAGAGGAACGGACCCGTCCTGCCTTCCTTAAATGTAAAAGGGGGAGGGTTGGTTGGTGACGCGGGGAGTCAAGCCCCCGGCAGCATGCGAGGGGCTTCAGAGCTGCACGTAGGGTTTCCTCCGAAGCCACGGTCGGCCGGAGCTGAGGGGAAACGGGCCAATCACGGAAGACTGTTTACACGCTGCAATAAAGCACGTACACACACCTACACACACACACACACACACCAACATCATCATCATCATCATGCAGCTGCACTACTATGGAGTGGAGCTATGTGGAGGAACACAGGAGGGCTGGGTGGAGAGGAAATGATACACTGTGGGGAAAAAAAGGATTCAAAACAAAACGCCTCCGAGAGCCGTTTTCAATTCAGCTTTATCTTATCTCCTGGTGGAGAGGAGGGAGGAGGGAGGAGGAGTGTGGGGAGTCTGTGCAGTTGTTTGGCAGGTTTCCAGCCTGCTGACGGTTTAATGGCAGAGCTACGTGTGGAGCGTGAGGCTGGAGTCCGCCGGCAGCTCCGCCTGGATCCACTCCAGTCCACTCCGACACAACACGGTGGTTCCCAGACTGAAGCCAAAGTTACACTCTGGGTTCTGATACAAAAAGATCTGAGATCTGAGTTTTAAAAGAATCTGACAGGATATCAAGTCTAACATTTTGTTATTTTAACCCAAAGTATCAGCAATAAAAGCCCAAGTTTTATCATCTATGGACTGTAATTGTTCCTCTTGTCCCTTCTGGTTCAGCTCAGCATTCAGAACAGTCTCACCCATGAAGCTGATTAAAAAACATAACACTCGACAACTCGACATAACAAACGACAGCTCAAATGAGAGGGTTTCTTTTATAATCCTACACTGTAATTATTCCTCTCGTCCATATTGGTAGCAAACAAAAAACTTCCCAGTCATGACGGTAAAGATTAAAGTTTATTTGGGCCAAAAGTCACACATTGTTTCCGTAAGTAAATCCATTGTTTGTTTTAGAAAATAGTTTTTTGTTTGTTTTAAAAAAAGGCTCAACCACAGCAGGACCTGATAACATCCCTGACTGTGTACTAAAAACATGTGCCAATCAGCTAATTGATATAACATTTGCATTTTTAACAGTTAGCTTGGGAATATTCTCATTCATCCAGGTCATAGTTATCTCAAGGAAATTGAATCGAATGCAACTGGATTTGGTTTTTGTCTTGAAGACGTTTCACCTCTCGGATGAGAGGTGAAACGTCTTCAAGACAAAAACCTAATCCAGTTGCATTCGATTCAATTTCCTTGAGATATTTTGAACAGCTCATTCTCAACTCACTGTTTTAACCCAGTAGAAATGAAACTGGTTCTCCAGCACAAAGACAACATCCCTGCCAGCCTGGACCCTGAACAGAACACATTCAGAACCAACATTTATAAATATATCATTTTCATATCCACTATCCTCCATTCAGTCCACACATCATGAAAAGCTATAACAGAATGCTGTTTGTAAACTTCAGCTCAGGGACAACTGAGTAATTACAGCCCAAATTATAGAGTTTTTTAAAATAATCTTTCATTGTTATCATTCCTCTGGTCCACATTGGCAGCAAAGACAACATTTCCCTGTCATGTCCATCAAGATTAAAGTGTATTCTGGCTAATACTCATACCTTTTTCATCTTTCGTCTTGTAAAATGTCATAAAATGGCAAAAAAAAACAAACACATCCTGCTGAGTGAACAGGAGTAAAGCAGCTGAGCCTAACTAACACCCCTGACCGTGTACTAAAATCATGCGACAATCAACTAGTTGATGTCATTACTAACATTTTTAACATCTCACCGTCACAGAAACTGTTCCCTCCTGCCTCAAAAGAGCCGCCATCGAGCCTAAAAAGTCTGCGGTGTCGCATCTAAACAACTACCGTCCTTTGAGAAACTGGTTCTCCAGCACATCACAGACGACATCCTGCCAGCCTGGACTCTCACCAGTGTGCTCTCAGAAACAAAAGGTCCACAGAGGATGTCATATCCACTGCTGTCCACTCAGTCTTCACACCCCTTAAGAATAAGAACAGCTACCGGATCCCCCCATTGGCTGCATTACAAACAACAATGAGAGCTGTTATCGGGAGGAAATCAACAATCTTGTGCACGGAGAGCAATCTGCTGCTCAACGCCAGCAAAACCAAGGAGCCGACTGCTGAAAAGACAGCGGAGCTGAGGTGGATCACGTGAAGGTGGAGGACTTCTGTCGGTCAGAAGAGGCTCTACATCCTGCAGAAAGTCAGGAAGGCTGAATTATTGTGCCGATATTCTGGACCATCTGTGAGGATACAGAAGAATCTGCTGCCGTCCCGCCGGACCACAGAGCAGCTTTTTACAGCTTTAAAAACAATAACTGTGAGAAGATGAAAGCTTATAATCCTGCCGATCTTTGTTGTTTATTTTCCTGCAGCATCTCCACATAAATCTGTGTGTGTGCTGTGTGTGTGTGTGTGTGTGTGTGTGTGTGTGTGTGTGTGTGTGTGTGCCTATTGTAACTGGGTTGACCTGTTTTCTTAAGAAGTTTCATCAGATAACACACGTGGCGATAAGGACTCAGTGTTTACTGCTGCACGTGAAGACAGGACGGACATGCTGAATGAATGAGTGTGTGCGTGTGTGTGTGTGTGTGTGTGTGTGTGTGTGTGTGTGTGTGTGTGTGTGTGTGTGTGTGTGTGTGTGTGTGTGATCATATTGGGTGTGTGTACGTGAATGGGCGAGCAGGCGTGTGCTGAGGAGGAGTGAGGGAGTGAACAGTTGCGTACGTGAGAATGTTCACTGCTACATCTGCATGTCTTTATGAGCTGTCACACATGGACAGGTGTGTGTGTGTGTGTGTGTGTGTGTGTGTGTGTGTGTGTTGTTCACATCATCTCTGTTAATATCAACAGTGAGCTAACCTGATAGATTAAGCTCTACTCTCTTCTTCAGATTTGTTGCTCTAATAAGCAGCTTTTCTCAAAAAAACGAACACATGCACAACGATATTTATGAAAAGGTGAGCTAACGTTAACATTATGAAGGTGATTTTAGAAACTTATACCAACAAGCGAATTACTAAGATGTGATTTAAAAGAAAATATAAAACCAGAGCTCACAACTATTTTCATTCCCTCTCCATCACTCAGTTATTCTTTTGTCTGTACTAGAATTACCGTCTGGCCGTCGCACGCCGGTCAAGTTACTGATCCTGAACGACGGTGTCGAATTATACCCAGAACACTTTTTACAGAATATTATGATGTAACAGTGAATTCAACCTCTCAGATATATTTAAATGTTATCATAATTATCACATTCATTCTTGACTAATGGCTAAAAATGTGTTTTCAGGGGCCAAATGAGAATATCGCCCTCGAGGCATTCTTGAGATATCGCGCTCACTTGACATGAAAACACGGCGGCGTTACAGTGTTAGAGAATATTGAAAAAAAGCAGGTAAGGTTTCTCACAGACGAACGTGGAGTTCAGATGTTTTGTCTGATCATTAATCATTCAAGCTTTAAAAAATTACTAATATCTGACAATCAGAACTTAGTGGACAGTCCACGCATGAAGTCACGGCGGCAGGTTTTGTTCCAGAAGGTTAAGTTTGAATGTTAAGACACTCGATGTTTCACCACATCCATTCTAAAACAGTTGTCACTGGTATAATAATCCAAAATTCAGATTCAAGTCACAAGCTGCACAAATAAATCTGCTCTTTGCCTTCATATTTCTGTTTCTGGATTCATTTTACTGTAACACAACAGCTCAAGGATCTCAGTGTTGTTTACTTTCCGCACGTTAACGCCCTCTTACATCATGCGTTTATGGCTGTGATCATAAAAGTCATAAAATCAAGTTAAGTCAGTACGAGCGGGTTGAGATAAACGCTTTCATGCATACAGATATTTGAAAGCCATTTAAGTCGGAGTACCAACTGTCTGAATCCTCAGAGCCTCAAACACAACTAAAGGTTGGTATCGTTTGTCTCATGTTGTCATTTTAAGGTCTGTCATCCAAAAACTACCTCTGGTTTAACAGTTAAATCCTCTTATTCCTGGAAAAATACATAAATAAAATGTTAGAAATACTTTTATCACTTTTATTTTTGAGACAGTTAATTAACCTACAAATTATCAGCTTAGTTTAAAACTTTTTAAAGTTAAAAGTCGTACTATTGTTGGATTCTGTCTTCTTGACGGATTATTAAACATTAAAGGAGCAGGACGTAGAAATTCAAACCAAAATTCAAAATTCAGAGGAAAATAAGCTCCCAGAACACTGTTTGAAGCGAGAAAGGTGGCAGGGTCCGCCACATATAAACAAAGTAACACAGTATAAAGTGTGTTGTCCTTTAAGGTCAGTTTGTTTATTCAGTCATGACAACAAAGAGAGTTTGATTATTTAGTTAGTTAGTTAATTTCTCTTCTCCAAAACTACAGACTGCTCCTTTAAAATGTCACCATAATAAACCATTTGCACGAACTAGATCCTAAAAAACAACTTTAAATTCATTAAATTACATTTAAAACAGTGTATTGAATCTTTCCACTCTCGTTTTTTGTAGAATAAATTAACAAAGAAAGTCAAGTCTGGACTTCTCACTACTTCTTCACTAAAAAAAACAGCCAATAGTGAGTAAAAACGTGACAAAAACACCCAGAAGCTGCTCGAAGTTTCAAGTAAAACACCCGTTAGAACACAATTCAGCCTGTGAGCTCAGCAACAAGAGCAACTCAGTATAAATCTTTGAATATGACAAACTTCCTCCTGCGACTGACTGTGTTTACAGGCCGAGCAGCTTCACTCCTTTGTAACTGCAGGGAGCTGCAGGATATCATCATATCACATTTCCAGAACAATTCAAGCACCTTTCAATGAACCTAAACCTGAAATCCAAACTCTTAAAGCCTCTATCATCACTGACTGTTGCTATAAATTCAAAAACATAAAGTTAAAGGAGCATTATGTAGTTTTAATAAAGAAATTTGACCTCCGAATTGTAATATTCACAATATAAATGAGGTAATTGTACAAACTGACTCCATATAACTCCTTATTATTACAGAATTTATTTCTTGTTCCTATATCAGTCTTAATTTTTCATTTTTTATTTTATTGTTTCAAAACTATTCCAGTCAGATTCCTTGTCTGTGCACAATAAAGCTGCAAACAAACTTTATTTAGTTGATTCTGATTTAAATTCTGAATTAAAAATCTACATAATGCACCTTTAAACGTTGTTTCAGCCACACTTTATCACACTGCAGGCTGGTGCCGGACTCTCACCTTGGACCTCTCCCGGATCGCCTTGCCTCCCAGCCGGCTCGCGCACACGGAGATCAGCTTATCGATCAGGTTGAGCAGGAAGTTGATGGCCTCGCAGCCGCGCTCCGAGCCGCTCACCCAGGCGGTCTTGTCCCCGCGGATGCTCCTCCGGTGGACGCCGGGGACGGAGCCCGCCAGCCGGCCGTCCTGCAGCGCCCCGGAGCGGTGCATCTCCTTCACCTGGTCCAGCACGACGCCGCCGGCCAGCGCCCCGAGGAGCCCGTCCACGTAGCAGAAGCCGTCGGCCAGCAGCGCCGGGACGACGCGCTCCAGCGCCAAGCGCTCCACGTCCGAGTCCGACAGGTGCTCGATGATGGGCATCTTAACAGTTCGCTGCGGGGCGGCTCGCTGGACTGGATTCAGGATTCAGACTGTCACCGGCTAAAAGTTCTGGAGCGGAGAAATAATCTCATGTGTCAAGTTTGTGCGGATGAAAACTTCGCCGAGTGTCTGAGAGTGAACAGGACTGAACACCGGCTGCGTCTGATTACCCTGCGTGTCTGCGCTCACGTTGACACCGAGCTGGTGATAATGAACCTCAGCCGTCAAGTCAGCGAGTCTGGAGGTGCACTACTTCCTGTTATCGACTTCAAAATAAAGGCCATGCGCTGCAGTCACACACCATCACGCTGTTTACAGTTTTTTACAACCGCTATGACCCGTTGTTCAATACTTTTAACGCTTTTTCCAAAACTCTTCACACAGCTACCACAACATCAGCCTGTGTGGGCTACACATTCAACACAATTCTTCTTCTTTTGACACAAAATACACACATTTTGCACATTTAAAATTAGTTTTAACTCCTTTTACACACAAGCTCAATCAAGACCAAAACAGTAGATGTTAACTGGTGAATTTTCAATTGCTTTCACACGGTTTGTCAAAACAGAAAACCTCATGTTCAAAACTAATGGATTGAAGATTACATTGATCACAGCTGACAACTGCCAGGGCTGAATAAGGCATGCAAGAAGATACTTCCCAAGATGCCTGGCCAGAGAAGACATCAGGTGTCATGTCGATGAAAATATGTGGCCCAATGCTGACGACCGAGCAGATTAGCTTTTTTTTCTTCCACTTTTACAGTGATTTCTTCTGCTCCTTTTTCTTTTTGTGTATTTGACAATACAGTAATGAATGACAGCTAAATGCTGATTTTTTTCCCTCTTTACTCTACTGTAAGTCATTTTCATTTGCAATACAGAAAAGTGTTTACTGCAAATCCTGTCATTTACTGTCTTCTTCTTTCATAAACATTCTGCAAAGCTGCTCTGATATGGGTCGTTCACTTTTTGTACTGAGTGTTGTACAAAAAAAGGAACAAAATTCATGGCCAACAAAAGAAAAACATCATCACAAACATTGATTTACATGTATGATCAATACAATAATCTGTTGATTGTAAAAGAAAAAGGAAAAAAGTAGATTTGACACATGCAAAGTGATTCAGTTTGTGTTATTCCATCAGTTGTCAGTGTTTTTTATGACACTGTGCTGTGACTGACTAAATGTTTCTGTTGGAAGACAACGTGTGTCAGTGCTTTGGTAGATTTGGTGAACTGTGTTAGTGTATTATTGTATTTTGGAAGTGTGTGTCTGTGTTTAGTTACACTGCGTGATTTTGAGCATGAAATTAACTGTTTGGGGAATTGTGTGTTTCAGGTGTGATGTGTGTTAACAGTTTTGAAAAAGCGTTAAAAGTATTGAACAACGGGTCATAGCGGTTGTAAAAAACTGTAGTAAGGATGCACAATGTGGATTTTTTTTCCCCCGCCGATAGATAACAGATAATTACCTGACTCTGTAAGGACACTCACACAGAGTCTGAAAGCCTGGAGCTCCTCCAGTTAGTCAGAACTGAAGAAGCCTCATGGATGACATCATATTATTATTTTTATCATTATTATGAAAAAACAGTTTAAGCTAAAGCTAACCGTCTGAACTAAACAGTCAGTTACATGACATGAATAAAACGTTTGTGGACCTCTGCATTAATAAAACCAATCATTCATCTCACCTACACGTTGTAGTCTGGCTTTTATTTTGAAGGCGCTGTTCCGGTCACCGTGCTGCTGCTGCACAGCGAGGCTGAGTGCGCGAGGAGAGAAGTGAGACGTGCCGGATGTGACGTTTCGCTCTGAGGAGCTTCACTCTGACCTACCTCTGCTCTAACCTATATCATGACGTCACACGCTGCTTATGTACATGTCGAACACGTCCACGTGACTTCTGTAGAAAATAAGCTCGAGCCCACAATGATCTGTAAAGCTATAAACGCTCTTCATCAGTCATTCAAACGGATCAATACATGTATCAATGTATCGATCAGCTGTGGAGTAAACCTCAGCGCGAGCTCGAGTCCCTCCGCTCCGCTACGTGCCCGCGCGCTGGGCGTGCCCGCCGCCATTGAGGACTCCGAGAGTCGCATGTAGCCCTCGTGCTCCCTCTCTGCTGCCGCGAGGAAGTAAACAGTGAACGTGAAGTTGAGCACGCGCCAGGAAAACACTGAGAGCAGCTGATTGGAGGGAGAGCCCGGACAGGATGGTGGTGGTAATAAATACGGTAATGATAACAATGAAAACAATGATAATAATGATAAGTAGAAGAAGAACAACAACAAGAACAATAATAAGTAGAAGAAGAAGAAGAAGAAGAAGAAAAACAATAATAAGTAGAAGAAGAAGATGAAGAAGTAGAATAATAATAATAAAAACAATAATGATAGCAATAATAAGAACAAGAATACAAACAACAATAATATTAATATTAAAAATAATAAAAGAGAAGAAATTAAAACTCAGAATTTTAATATTTATAATATTAATGAGGTAATAAAACAAACATTTTAACATCACTGAATCAACAAGCTGTTCTCAGAGGAAAATAAGCTCCCAGAACACTGTTTGAATATAGAAAGGTGGCAGGGTCCGCCACATATAAACAAAGTAAAGCAGTATATGTGTTCTTCTTTAAGCTCAGTTTGTTTGATAACAAAGCAAGTTTGATTATTTAGTTTGTTTAAAATCAGCCAATGAACATTTTAAATTCTTCCCCAAAACTACAGAGTGCTCCTTTAATGTAAATATCGTCAGCCTGTGGTTTCATCTGACCCCCTGATGTGTTCAAGGACCTCTCTGTGTCTGATAATAAAATACTTAATAAGGATGGCGTGTATCAGTCATTATGTCGACGCAGCTGGTTCAGACGAGTCACGTCGTGCCCGTCATCGCCGCTCGCTCTCCGACCTTTGTTCCCGAGGAACAAGCTCATACGTGAGGCTCGGCAGCAACCAGCTTCCTGCAGCTGGATGAAAGAAGCTGTGCCTGAGGACGGTGACACCCCCCTAATCAATCAGGATCTGCTGCAGACGGGTTCCAGTGTAAACAGTGTGGTTTTTCCAGACGCGGCAGTGCCACAGAGAGCAGAGGGTCACGGAGGGCGGAGGGATTTTTGGTAAGTTCAGCCGGTTTCTGTCACGTCAGGTCAGGCCGGTTGACGGATGCCCGCTCTCTGAACCGTGCTGTGAAAGGGCCTCATCGTGACAAACCCACAGAGAGTGATTACCCAACTGCAGTTTCCATCGGCTACACTGAGATTTTAAGCCTCTCTTTGCTTCTAGTTTCGGTTTTACGACACATTTACTGCTTTGAACTCGAACTAAACAACCTATAAATCAGCCCATTTTTTTACAGTTGTGACATAAACAGGTTAGGCTACACAACATATTCTCTCTGAATGACAACGAGCACGTCAGCCTCTCTGTCTGAGGTGTTGAAAGTTGATTTTACAGACAGGAGAAGAGAAAAAAGGAGCATCTCTACGACAGCAGCATTAAGACACAGTCGAACTGAATCCTCTCTGACATCTGAACTTTATCTGGTTCATAAATGCTGCATTAAAGCTGCAGCAGAGTGAACTTTAGCAGAGATTAACTAGAGCAGCCGGTCTATTTAAAATGAAATGAAAACCAGAGGTTATTTGGGGTAATCTCACTGTACTCTGTGTGTATTGTGTGTGTTTTTGTGCCTCAGACGACGGCGGTTCAAACTCCAGTCAGCAGCTTGTCGTGCGTACGTGAGAGGAGCTTCATCGTCCCAGTTAACCAGTAACCAGAGGTCTGCTTCCTGTCTGATCTGCTGCCAGACTGAAGGAGAGAAACACTCCTTGGCAGACTGGGTGTGTGTGTGTGTGTGTGTGTGTGTGTGTGTGTACATGTGTACGTGTTGTAATCTAAGAAAAATGTCAGTGGTTTACGTTACAGCTCAACTGATGTGTTTAACACAGAGGAGTGTGATTGAAGCTGCTGATGGCTGATAATCTGCAGATATCAGTTTGTTTTCATTTTCACGCCCATGAAATCTCCCGTAAGTTTAACAGAAAAGCCTTTGAGGCAGCGTTTCTGATGAAACTGCTTGAAACTGTAACTGCATTGCTTCTGTAATAAACAGCTACGGTCGTGGTCAAAAGTTCACAACCACTTGTGAGGGACATGTTCATCATGGAGGTCTTCAGATTTCTACAGCCCTCATTGTTCTGTGATGGGAAACACACATACTATGTTTGTGGGACATGAAGAACTGAGGTTTGGGTTCATGTTGGGGTGAGGGACGTGTTGCCCAACACCCTAGGGTTAGGTTTAGGGTTTGTGTTAATTCAGTGTTAGATTTGGGGCTTGTGTCAGGTAAAGGGCCCCCACACACCGGGTCCGACGTCGGACGTCTGAAGCGTTCGGAGAGAGTCGGACGAGTTCGGGAGCTGCTCTGTTCGGTGTGTTCAGCTGCGTCTGATCCGACTGAACATGTGAAGTCGGCCGTCTGAGGTTGGACGCCGTCGGATACTCTGATTGGTTGTTAGCTAGCTGCTCAGTGACCATTCTGATTGGCGGCATGCCAGCGAATCAGCGCGGCGTGTGGGAGGGGCGGCGGAAGTGACGATGGTAAACAAACCACATAAACAGAGACGGCACAGAGTTACAAACAACACTTCACCGTTCGTTATTTTGGGGATAAACCAACGTATGTTTGGAAGCCATGGCTGTGTGGACCGAGGACTTTGAGGAGCAGCTGGCTGCCCTGGTGGAAGAGAGACCACCGTAATACGACATCACGCAAGTAATGCTGAGCTAACGCTGTGTGTGCTTTGTTCTGATAAGCTACGGTCCGCACTCCGTTCTGTCATTTCCTGTTTTTATGTTTTGGGTGACTGGCACGAGACTAGCGCCACCCGATGTTTAGGAGGCTTATTGCATCTCACGCAGGCGCAGAACGTATACGCTGCTGTGTAGCCGGGGCGGTGTGTTTCAATGTGACTTTTCTACCGAACGGATCCGACGGAGTGGTCGGAGAAGGAAGACGTCGGACCCGGTGTGTGGTGGCCTTAAGAGTTAGGGGTAAGGGTTAATAACCGGGGGGTAAGAAAGCTCGTAGTTTAGGGTAAGATTGGGATTTTTTGTCAGGTTGGGGTGTTGAGCCAGCACAGACACAGGTCATCCGTTCTTTCCTCTTGATGTTGATAGCCTCCTACAAAAAACAGAAAACAGAATAAAAGACATTTAGACAAAGACAGGTTACCTTTCTGACTGGATGGGGACCCCCCTCCTTCTAATGGGAAGGAGCAGAGATAAAACACAGGTAAACAATGAAAAAACTAATAGTAACAATCAAAGGTAAGTATTCAAACAGTTGGTACAGCATGCACATTGTAATGAAGAGGGCATAAAGTCATTAAAAAAGATGTGATTCACACCAGTTGTACTGTTCATGCAATAAATGACGTAAATATATAATGGTACAATCTTTAAGAAACACTAAAAGTCGTAGAAGAAACATGCACACATGAATAAATAAAAGAGACTATTGGTTTATAAGCCTCTTCACTTAATTCAGAGCCATTACATTCATGGTGCTGTTGAACCCAGAGGATCAGTCCGGCCGTCCTGAGACACACACACCAGCAGATGGAGCTGTTTGGTAACGTAAGTAAAAATATCTTACTGAGATCTTCGGGGTCAGTGTGGCGTCGATCAACCTCATCCGTCTCTCTGCCTCCTGTTGTTGGGCCTCGGACCAGTTGCTGCTGTTTTCTGAGCCTTCTCTTCTGATACTGTGACCCGTGTTGAATGAAATGTGAATATTATACTGTTGTACATGAATTTGTCCCCTGGCCTCCTATTATCATTATTATTATTACTGGTTTGTCATATCTTTATTAACCAGTCAACCATTTTCCTATATGTGGTACTTGGCATGTGGCAAAAGCAGGTGTTCTAAGTGGTTTTGTTTTGTAACTGTCCATGGTCCTGAAACCTATAACGTTACATGTAACATGTATATTATAGCTGTCTGTGGTTTGTTTTTGTCTTGTCTTAGACCTGCAGATCGGCCTAACTGACCTTTAAACAGCAGGGTAAGGAGTCAATATGGTTTGTAGAGGCCCAGGTTTGCTGAAGCTGAGCAGGACCTTTTGTCTCGAGCTCTTGTGGTCGGATCAGGCAACTATTGAGCATGTGCATGATAACAATGCATGATATCAAACACAAGTGTCCCGGGGTTCTACTTCAAACTCCTCAACACATAAAAAACAATGGCATAGTCAGAAACATATATGAACAGTCCATTTATGAAACTGGCCTCTTTCACAATATTATCTGGCAGAGAAAAGATTTACAGCCCGTTTAACATTTGTGTATTTTATTAATTAATCTTCCACCAATGAATGATTTTTGGCCAATGAAGTTGAAATTTTTTAGGATGAAATACCATAGATGGACAATACCTTATAAATAAATAAATAAATAAATAAATAAAGTAATAATGGTTCAAATCCCATATTTTTACACGCTCAGTGTAAACTGTAACTGTCCATGTGACATCTATTGTGTCCCCTGAAGCTACACAAGTGACAAACAGCTGCTGAAGTTTAAATGTAGTGTGTAAAATAGTTTATAAAAATAAAACAAAAGGAAGTAAGATGTTAATGTTATTGTGTGTTACAGGCCCAGTGTTGTGTGCGTGTTTGCGTTGTGTTTTCACTCAGGTGTCGCCAACTTTCTCAGCCTCCTCCTTGCCTGCATATGGAGGTCCACACCTGATCCTCCTCCACCACCCCATTAAGGCCGGCTGATATAAAGTGCTGCAGGAGTGACTCAGCTACAGATCACATTTTCCTTTGGAGACACCTCTTTCTTTGTTAATTAGCGTTTTTTTTGGTAGATAAACTGCTTTTCAGCTTCACCCTTTATCAGGCACTCATTGAAAAAAAAAATTCTAAAAGGTGTACATATTAAAAATATAAGAAAAATGCATATAAACTTAAAATAACATTATTTTTAACATGTTTTATGGAACATAAACAACACACACACATATATATATATATAACAATATATCATAAATAACAAATATCTATATATATATATATCATAAATAACAAATATCTATATATCTATATGTTAAATAACAAATATAACATGTATCAAAGTCCACTCCAGTCCAGTCCATTCCAGTCATTAATGCCGCATAGCAACGCCATATTGGATGTCCGTGGAAGTTACCATTTATAGTTCCTTGCTGGAACTACATCCTGTTTCTTTTCCCTCCTTTACGTTCGGTTTTCACTTGATTATGTTACTCCCCTCCTCCCCTGGCCGTAGGGGGATATAACATTGTGTTTTTATTGTGCAAACTTCTAAATGTATGTTGATGAAGGTTCACACTCATCCAGGTCATGGTAAATCGAGGTGCTGTATCGTCGGCAACTGGACTTGTTTCAGTTTCTTGAAGACGTTTCACCTCTCAACCAATAAGGTTCTTCAGTTCTAACTGACTGGAGAGGAGTTGCTGGCTTTTAAACTCTGTGTGGGTGGTTTCTTACAGAGGAGTTAAGGACACAGGTGACCTTTGTGTTTCAGGCCACCTCCTCTTAGGCGACTTCTAAATGTATGTTTGGACTGGATTAACTTGTTTCGGTTCTTGTTAAATCCAGGGGGCAGTAGGGAGGGCATTTAGCGGAACCACGACCCCAGACCCCAAACACATGGAGCTGGATGGTGGAGCATTTCAGACTGCTGCACTGACAGTCATCTCCACTGGTTGAGTGGTCTGTTAGTCACTGCTGGATGAAGCTCTCCTCTCCACTCCACCTCCCAGTGACACGGCCCAGTCAGAGCCTCTCCACCCACCAGCTGATGGTGCTGCTTCAACCTCTCTGGATCATCAGGACACAGCTGATCCTCTCAACACCTCCACCTTCCTCATCACTCAGACTCTGACAGAGAGAAGCAGAGAGACAGCAGAAGTGATACATGAGTGTTTACAGAGACTACCCTTCATCAGTTGTCAGTCAGTGATATAAAGACCAGCAGGACTTCAGTCCTGTTCAGACCACAAGTGGAGCGGCTGTGTAGCGTAGCCAGCTTCCTTTCAGCTCTCATGTTAACGTGTTGGAGTGAAGCTCACAGACCTGCAGACACTTTGTTCATCAAGTCTGTTTGCTCTGCAGGTTTCACTGAAGGACACAGTGAAATAGACTGCTGAGAGTCCCTGAACGCATCATTACTATGGAAACAGAGAGACATTCACTGCTCACTGTAATGATGATTTACTGCTGTTAAAAACCAGAGTCTCAGTTACATCTGAATATTTCATCATAGTAAATATGGAGCCTGTTTTAAAATATTTGGACAAAAGAAACAGCAGATGGACGGATAACTATATGATGTTAAAGGTCCTATATGTTCATACAAAGACAGACAGTAAAACATCAGCTGTGGTTTCTGGACTTCAGCAGAGGTTCTGCTCTGTAGAAAGACCACATTGTTACTAAATATAATGATGGTTCTCTGGAATAAGAGCCAGTGATTTGCAGGCTTCAGTCAGATTTATCTGAGAATTGTGACAAAGATGAACTGATCATTTTTTAGTGTTGAGATGAGAGAACAAACGCTTTGAGATCCTGAAGCCTGTCACTGTTCTCCTCTTACAGCTTCACGGAGGAAAGCAAGGAAATACTGGATCTTTACTTTGATACTAACTGAGTTCAGTACAATACTGCTGAAACCAGCATGGACTGACTCCAACCCTCTACTGACCTCAGAGTCTCCAGTCTCCAGTGTGGACTCTCCTTCAGATCAGACAGCAGCTTCACTCCCGAATACTGCAGCTGGTTTCCACTCAGGTCCAGCTCTCTCAGATGTGAGGGGTTGGACTTCAGAGCTGAGGCCAGAGAAGCACAGCTGATTGCTGACAACCAGCAGCCCTCCAATCTGAATAAAGAATAAATTATGTGCATAAAAATACATTTGTGTTCAGCTTTGAATTAAAACAGCTAACAGTGACCGGTTTGTTTTGTCTTTTGTGACTGCAGACTCACTCAATTTAGTACACAAACACGAAAACATGAACAAAATGACATTTACAGCTTTACGAATGTGAGTAATGATTGAAAACATTAACACAGTCAGCTAACTGACCTCAGAGTCTCCAGTCTACAGTGTGGACTTTGCAGAAAATCACACAGGAGCTTCACTCCTGAATCCTGCAGCTTGTTGTTGAGACTCAGGTCCAGCTGTTTCAGATAGGAGGGGTTGGACTTCAGAGCTGAGGCCAGAGAAGCGCAGCTGCTCTCTGACAAAATGCAGTCCCTCAATCTGAATAAAGAATAAATTATGTGGATAAAAATCAATTTATAGTCCATCAGATGTGTTCAGGATTGAACTTTGCAGCTCAACATTACTATGTCCTAATCAATGAGCTTTTCTCTAAAATGAGTGAAGTGACTTTGTCATTATGTTATTGTGGATCATCATAATGTCAGCTTCTACAGACATCATCCAAACTTCTGAACATTCATACACAAAATGTGTTCTGTGTTCTGAAGATTCTGTTTAAAAAGACACTACTTAAAAAAGGGTTGAACTCCTTTAAGTTTTTTATGAATTGTCTTAAATTTCCATGTGAAACATACATGGAAATAAATCATAAATACTGATTTCATTTCTCAGCACACTGAAGGATAAATCCTACAGTTTCCTCACTAACACCAGTACAGTTTGTGTTCAAACTAAACTCTGAAGAAAACTGTTCACACTGACAAACTTTAAAACAGTTGTTGTGATTTTTGAAGAGAACTGAGGAGAATTTAAACCTTCTGTTATGGATTTAAACTTAGTGGAGAAAAACAGTACAAAAGCAAAACATATGAACTGACCTCAGAGTCTCCAGTCGACAGTTTGGACTCTGCAGTCCAGCCGACAGCAGCTTCACTCCTGAATCCTGCAGGTTGTTGCGACTGAGGTCAAGCTCTGTCAGATGGGAGGGGTTGGACTTCAGAGCTGAGGCCACGACTTCACAGTGAGTCTCTGACAGTCCACAGTTGATAAATCTGTAAATATAGATGAAAAAAAAAGTTGTGTCACAGAGCACATTAACGTGAGTGGCTGTAGCTCAGCTGGTCAGTTGGTCAGCCTGACGTGGTACAAGTACTTAGTTACTGTACTTCGGAAGATGTTTCAGGTATCTGAACTTTACTTGAGTATCTCTGTGACTTTACCTCTCTACATGTGAACACAAATATCTGAACGTTCTCCTCCTCACATTTTTAAAACAGGCTCGTTATTTTAGTTTGAATTATTTTAACGAGCAGGTTTCATTCTAGTTACACAAACTTTGATAGTGTGGAAGTTTTATATTTGCGTGTGTGTAAAGTGTTGATCTTTAACACTGAAGGCTAGAGCTTTATGTTGCTTGATAATGTGAATCACATCTGGACTTACCGAGCCTTTCTGCAGTTCCTCACAACTGGAATCAGTCTCTGTTTTCCCTCCCATGATGTGTTGTACTTCTCTGTGTACAACTCATCCAGAACCTCCTCTGACATCTGCAGCATGTAGGCCAGAGCTGAGCAGTGGATTGCAGAGAGTTCCTTCTCTGATCTATTCTCTGACTTCAGGAGCTCTTGGATCTCCTGATGGACTGAGTGGTCGTTCATCTCCGTCAGACAGTGGAAGATGTTGATGCTTCTGTCAGGAGAGATCTTATAACTGTTCATCTCCTTCAGGTTGTTGATGGCTCTCTGGATGATTTCTGGACTGTTGTCTATCTGACCCAGCAGGCCTGCTAAGAGTCTCTGGTTGGACTTCAGAGAGAGGCCATGAAGGAAGCGAACAAACAGGTCCAGGTGACCATTTTCACTTGTGAGGGATTTCTCCATGGCTCTGTTGAGAAAGTCATCCAGGGATAAGGGAATATTTCCTTTCAGGAAGTCCCCCAGGACCTTTGTGTTCCTGTTGGTGTGACAGTGGAACATGTAGACTGCAGCCAGAAACTCCTGAATGCTTAGATGAACAAAGCAGTAGACTGTTTTCTGGAAGATCTCACTCACTCTTCTGAAGATCTCTGTACAAACTCCTGAGTACACCGAGGCCTCTGTGACATTAAGACCATGACGCTCCAGGTCTTCTTGGTAGAACATGATGTTTCCTTCCTCCAGCTGTTCAAACGCCAGCCTCCCAAGCTTCAGAAGAACTTCCCTGTCAGCCTCCGTCAGCTCCTGTGGACTCGTCTCACGTCCCTCATCGTACTTCTGCTTCTTCCTCTTTGTCTGAACCAGCAGGAAGTGTGAGTACATGTCAGTCAGGGTCTTGGGCAGCTCTCCTCTCTGGTCTGTAGTCAACATGTGGTCCAGAACTGTAGCAGTGATCCAGCAGAAGACTGGGATCAGACACATGATGTGGAGGCTCCTGGAGGTCTTGATGTGTGAGATGATTCTGCTGGACCGATCTTCATCACTGAACCTCCTCCTGAAGTACTCCTCCTTCTGGACGTCAGTGAAGCCTCGTACTTCTGTTACCCTGTCGACACAAGAAGGAGGGATCTGATTGGCTGCTGCAGGTCTGGAAGTTATCCAGACGAGAGCCGAGGGAAGCAGCTTCCCCTTGATGAGGTTTGTCAGCAGCACGCTGACTGATGACTTCTGTGTGACATCAGACACGACCTCATGGTTCTTGAAATCCAGTGAAAGTCTGCTTTCATCCAGGCCGTCAAAGATGAACAGAAGTTTACAGACAGCGAGCTTCTCTGCTGTCACCTTCTGTAATGTTGGATGGAAAACATGGAGCAGCCTGAGAAGACTGTACTGCTCATCTCTGATCAGGTTCAGCTCCCTGAACGACAGCAGAACCACCAGACTGACATCTTGGTTTTCGGAGCCCTCGGCCCAGTCCAGAGTGAACTTCTGCACTGAGAACGTCTTTCCAACACCAGGGACGCCGTTGGTCAGAACGACTCTGATGCATCTCTGTTGGTCAGGTGAGGATTTAAAGATGTCGCAGCACCTGATTGGAGTTTCACTGAAGGTCTTCTTCTTGGAAACTGTCTCAAGCTGCCTCACCTCATGTTGGGTATTAACCTCTTCACTCTGTCCCTCTGTGATGTAGAGCTCAGTGTAGATCCTGTTGAGGAGGGTTCCAGTTTCATCACTTCCCTTTTCTTCACTTCCTTCAGTCACATGTTCACATCTCCTCCTCAGACTGATCTTATGTTCATCTAAAACCTCCTGCAGACCAACATTCACTGAAAAGAGACAAAAGTTTGAGACAGAACAAAGAAAATTGAAAATCTGGTGATTATTTTCATCACCAATAACAAAGATCAATATAAGAATATATAAAGAAGTGAAGGTTATAAAGCTGCCATCAAGACCACGTCATCCGCAAAAAGCAATGATGCGATCTCCAGGCCACCGACCTGTAACCCCTCCACACCACGACTGCGCCTCGAAATCCTGTCCATGTAAATCACAAACAGGATTGGAGACAAGGCACAGCCCTGGCGGAGGCCAACACCCACTTGGAACCGGTCCGACTTACTTCCGAGTATACGCACGCAGCTCTCGCTTTGAGAATATAGGGATTGGATGGCCCTGAGAAGGGACCCCCTCATCCCATACTCCCGCAGCACCTCCCACAGAACATCCCTTGGGACTCGGTCATACGCCTTCTCCAGATCCACAAAGCACATGTGGACTGGGAGATTGTACTCCCAGGCCCCTTCCAGGATCCCTGCAAGAGTAAAGAGCTGGTCCGTTGTTCCACGACCAGGACGGAATCCACATTGTTCCTCTTCAATCTGAGGTTCGACAATCGGCCGGACCCTCCTTTCCAGCACCTTGGAGTAGACTTTCCCAGGCAGGCTGAGTAGTGTGATACCTCTGTAATTGGCACACACCCTCTGGTCCCCCTTCTTAAAGATAGGGACCACCACACCTGTTTGCCACTCCTTCGGCACCGACCCCGACCCCCACGCAATGTTGAAGAGGCGTGTCAACCAAGACAGCCCCTCAACACCCAGAGCCTTCAGCATTTCTGGTGGTATCTCATCGATCCCTGGGGCCTTGCCACTGTGGAGTTGTTTGACTACCACAGTGACTTCACACAGGGAAATCGGCGATGATACCCCATCATCCTCCAGCTCTGTCTCCACTACAGAGGGTGGTTGAGTGGGATTCAGGAGGTCACCAAAGTACTCCTTCCACCGTCCTATGACCTCCCCAGTTGAAGTCAACAGGGTCCCATCCCCGCTGTACACAGCTTGGATGGTTCCCCTTGGCCTTAGATCTGCAGCGCTCACTGGATCGTTTCGCAGCTGAGTGTGAAGCGGCAGGGATGAGGATCAGCACCTCTAAATCGGAGGCCATGGTTCTCAGTAGGAAACTGGTGGATTGCCTACTAAGGGTGGGGAATGAGTCCTTGCCCCAAGGGAAGGAGTTTAAGTATCTCGGGGTTTTGTTCACGAGTGAGGGGATGATGGGGCGGGAGATTGACCGGAGAGTCGGAGCAGCGGGTGCGGTGTTGTATGCGCTTCACCGCACGGTTGTGACGAAAAGGGAGCTGAGCCAGAAGGCAAAGCTCTCGATCTACCGGTCAATCTTCGCCCCTACCCTCACCTATGGCCATGAGCGATGGGTCATGACCGAAAGAATGAGATCGCGGATACAAGCGGCTGAAATGGGTTTTCTCCGCAGGGTGGCTGGGTTCTCCCTTAGAGATAGGGTGAGAAGCTCAGCCATCCGGGAGGGACTCGGAGTAGAGCCACTGCTCCTTTGCGTGGAAAGGAGCCAGTTGAGGTGGTTCGGGCATCTGATGAGGATGCCACCAGGGCGCCTGCCTAGGGAGGTGTTCCTGGCACGTCCAACTGGGAGGAGACCTAGGGGTAGACCCAGGACCAGGTGGAGGGATTATATCTCTTCTCTGGCCTGGGAGCGCCTGGGGATCCCCCAGTCAGAGTTAGCTGATGTGGCCGGGGAAAAGGAAGTCTGGGGCTCGCTGCTGAAGCTGCTGCCCCCGCGACCCGACCCCGGATAAGCGGATGACGATGGATGGATGGATGGATGGATGGATGGAAGGTCATAAAGCTCAGTTTAGAGGAAGCATCAGAAATGTGTCTCTGGGCCTCTGACTGTGTGTCGGTGTACATGTTTGACTGACAGCAGAGGAACAAAGCTCTGATGTGACTTCAGTTACAGTAAACGGTCAACTAGAATCAGCACCTCGTGGTTCTCTGCCTCCACCGACCAGTCAAGTTACAGTTTACGTCCACGTCTGTATATGTGTCCACATGGCTGAATACACTTATTGGAAGGTTAAATAAATGTCATGAAAAGCAGCAGGATGTAAACACATGTTCAGATGTTCGGTCTTACTTTGTACAGTTCCTCTCCGACTGTCCGTCCACAGTCCAGATTGTTCGGGATCTTACCTCCACATTCAGGACAGGAAGAGTCTTCTCGTGAAGCAGACTGGACACAGTCTGAGGTGATGCACCGTCTGCAGAACCAGTGTCCACAGCTGGTAGAGACCGGATCCTTCAGGACGTCCCGACACCAAACACAGCAGGACGACTGCTCCTTCTCAGAGGCAAGTCTCCTCTTCCTGTAAAGACATTTCTTCATAAATGATTTGTTGGTTGTTATTAATACAAACTCAACACTTTCTGTAGCTTTTAAATGATAAAACTCTATTTCCATCATGTCCTGACTTTTTTTTTTCATCAATTCGCCTTTAAATTAATCAAATCACGTGATAATTTATCAACTCATATACGTTTTTTTTACCACTTCCATATTTATCATTTACTTTCTGTTACTTTCAGCATCTCAGCCACCAATCAGCCCAGCCAGCAGCTCTACATGATGTATCTGAACACATCTGAAGCAGATTCACTCACATTTTGAATAGTTATAATATTTACAGCCACTTCAAAAATATGAAGATGTTGTTGAAGTTTAAGTTCTGAAGTGGAGGTTCTCAGGTGTCAGATAAAGAAATCAAATCAAATCCATCTTAGTTTCTGCACCAGTGGAGCATCATGAATATAAATCTTTCAGCAGAACATTTAGTCTTCATCCTCAGTGCATCATCTTCATCAGGTCAGTTCACAGTGAAAACAGTGTCTTACTTTGGACCTGAGGGTCCAGGTTCATCACTGAAGTTTGGAGGTTCAGGTTTGGACCGGTCACTCTTCATAGAAACACAGCTGGATCCTGGAGGTTCTGCTCTCCGTCTGCTGGACTGAACTCTGCAAACACCAACATGTTTTCATTCATCTCACATGAATCCTTGATAAATTATCTGATGAAAGTCATTGATGAAGCTCTAAATACACAAACTGCTGCTGTTGATGATCAGGAGGTTTAAAGTTTGGATCAGTCCTCTTGGATCAGATTACAGCTTTTCTATGTGACTGACAGCTGTCAGACACTCAGAGGGAGATGGACCAATGATTTCTCTTTCACTCAAACATTTTAAGCTACATGAAGAAAATGTGGACAGTTGAGTCATTTCCATGACATGTTAAAGGTCCAGCGTGTCTTCAGTAACAAACAAACTGCTGACTGACACCAGTTTGACAAAGTGTTCCTGAGCCCATGTAGTAATCTCCTTTATACACTCACGTGTTTGACAGAGTGCTGAACCTTCAATCATGTTACTCTACAGATGGTAAAAGGCAAAACTTTACCAGCAAACACTGAATGAGTCAGTATCAGATCTCTTACTTTGTGTCTGAGGGTCCAGGTTCATTACTGAAGTTTGGAGGTTCAGGTTTGGACCGGTCACTCTCCAACGACGGACAGCTGGATCCTGGAGACTCTGATCTTTCCTCCTCTTCCTTCACACAATCACTCATCTTCTGGTCTGAAGTCAGTCTGAGAGGTGGAACAGTGACACTGACTGTGAGCTCAGGACAAGAATCAGGAAACCAGTTGGTTCAACAGGAGACTGTGTGTGTCTGTGTCTATCAGTGAGAGCTAGTTACTGTGTAACCAGAGAATACACCTCGTCGTGAGTAAATGGCCAGTCACTGATAATATGCAAATGACTTTATAACAGTGAGTCAGGATAGAATGAACGGTGAACATGGTAGACAGGATGGCGAGCAGTAGGACAGGATCACAGCAGACCTGGGTCGGCAGACAACTTGTTTGAAATGTCTTGCTGCCATCAAATTCACAGATATCAATGAAAACATTCAGCCTTCTCGCTGAGCGTGCCTCGGCAGGTGGCCTGGCGCCTGAGGAAGTTCATCACCACAGTACAATCTTTTCAGACATGATCGTCGGCATCCACACGACACAGGATCGCGCCTTTTTTCCATGAACATTGAACTTACGCTGCACTCCGGCAAAGTACTCAGTGCATGAAGGTATGACAGCCAGAATACTCCCTCTCTTTCACTATCAGTATCTGCTACTGCATCTGATATTCATGGTTTGATCTCAAATGGTCATCGAAAACATCACATGTCTAATTCCTGTACAAAATATAGAGCTAAAAATGTAATTATTGTACAACCTACCATCCGTTGATCTAAGCTGCATTGTGCCAGTAAGCAATATGGTGACTCAGAGATAAATATGTTCAACTCACATGCCATTAAATGCAGAAAGAGCTTCGGTTTGATACATTTAAATATCAGAGGTCCGTGTAATCAGATTTAGATGAATTGAAAATTAAAGACAGATCAAACCTCTGGTTCAGCTCAGCCCACTGGTGAACTTTCAGACATCTTAGAAATAAATGTATACCTTCATAGAGAAAAGCAAAGTCCAGCTATCACACAGAATTAATCTCCAGCTCTTAAACAAACCCATCCAAAGTTTGGAAAGCAGTAAATGTAAATAAAAACAAATCCTCTCTGTCTGTACTTTCCAGTATAACATCAGATATTTGTGGTGCTTTAAGCCAATATCTTGCTGCTGCTGGAAATCAATGTGACATGTTGTCATCAGGTTCAGCTGCTGCCTCGTGAGCCCTCATCAGAACAAACCTCTGTGTTTACACTAAACTTCACTTCCTCTGTTGTTAAGGAGACACTTTAAGGTGAAGACATAAGGGAAGCTACTGGGGAGGATAAACTACAGCCATATTTTTGTTAAAGCTCCATTTATTTCTGATGAAATTACTTATCTTTTTAATCTATAAATTTCTTCTGGGATTATTATCCCTAAGATCTGGAAAACTGCACATGTTGTCCCACTGAACGAAGGTGGTGATAAAGCTGATATTAACAACTATCGGCCAATTTCTGAACTGCCTTGTCTTGTTAAAGTCCTGGAATCTGGGTTCTGTAAGGTTCAGTACTGGGTCCTGTCTTATTCACAATTTATATTAACAATATTAAATCCTCTCTGACGGATTGTAACGCCCATCTTTATGCTGATGACACAGTCCTGTACTGCTGTGCTCATACTGAATATCTGTTTGGATCAGAAACTCACATTTAAATGTCATATTAACACACCTGTTAGCAAGCTAAGACAACAAATTGGTTATTCATACAGAACCAGAACCACTTTCCCCCCATGTTCTGCAGGAAACTGTCTCTTTGTCTGTCCTGGATTATGGTGACGTCATCTGCAGACATACCTCCGTCAGACTCCAGGTGTGTCACTCCTCCATCACTGTCTCCTCTATATGAAGCAGTCGGGATCAGGCCTGCCACATGCCGGACTCAGCACAGAGCGGACCGGAAGTCACACGCCTACACAACAACATCCGGTAGATTTTCAGAATAAAACACTCAACAGCACAGAAATCTAAAAAAAAAGAGACAAATCCAAACCCTTCTTCTAATTCGGTTTGGTCTGTTTATCTTTGTGTTTATAACACAGACGTGCGGCTGCTGTCGCGCATGATGCACCTCGGCCTCCTCCTGCAGCTGTCCGGCGGCGCTGCACTCAACACCAGCCTGCAGGATTCCCGGGAAGCCTTGCGCTCCTGATCCGGAGGGATCCGGTCTGTCGGAGCGGATCTACACACAGCAGAGCCCGTGGAAGTCAGCACAGAGACTAGAGCGAGACGTGACGGACCGGACCGGACCGGACCCGGATCCGATGGGCTTCATTCAGACAGTACAATAACTAAAGTGTTGTTTTAACACTGACCTCCGTCTTCTCTCTGCTCCCTCCACTCAATATGGAGTCCGCGGATCACTTTCACTTTCAGGACCCCTCCCCTGTGTGTGTGTGTGTGTGTGTGTGTGTTGTTCTATTAGTGTCTCAGATTGAATTAAAATTGATTTATAGTCCGATAAATAATTGTGCATCCCTACTAATATGACGGGAAACGATTTAGCATGTCCCGGTGTTCGTAGAAATCATGAGAAGAAGAAGATGAACAACAACAACAACAGACAACAATATTAATTGAAATAATAATAACAATATTGATTTTGATAACAATACCAATACTAAACGTTAAAGTACTATATATGTATGATAAATATTATATCTATTTAAAAAAAAGTCGTAGAAGAAACATGCACACATGAATACATAAATAAATAAAAGAGACTATTGGTTTGAAAGAAACCTCTTCACTTAATTCAGAGCCATTACATTCATGGTGCTGTTGAACCCAGCGGATCAGTCCGGCCGTCCTGAGACACACACACCAGCAGATGGAGCTGTTTGGTAACGTAAGTAAAAATATCTTACTGAGATCTTCTGGGTCAGTGTGGCGTCGATCAACCTCATCCGTCTCTCTGCCTCCTGTTGTTGGGCCTCGGACCAGTTGCTGTTGTTTTCTGAGCCTTCTCTTCTGATACTGTAACCCGTGTTGAATGAAATGTGAATATTATACTGTTGTACATGAATTTGTCCCCTGGCCTCCTATTATCATTATTATTATTACTGATTTGTCATATCTTTATTAGCCAGTCAACCATGCTCCTATACGTGGTACTTGGCATGTGGCAACTGGAAGGAGTTAGTGTTTGGGTTTGGGTCAGGTCCATGGTCCTGAAACATGCTACATGTATACTGTAACTGTCCATGGTCCTGAAACCTATATGTTACATGTAACATATATATTATAGCTGTCTGTGGTCGTTTTTGTCTTGTCTTAGACCTGCAGATCGGCCTAAGTGACCTTTAAACAGCAGGGTAAGGAGTCAATATGGTTTGTAGAGGCCCAGGTTTGCTGAAGCTGAGCAGGACCTTTTGTCTCAAGCTCTTGTGGTCGGATCAGGCAACTATTGAGCAATGTTTTTGTGTGTGTTTGTTATTGGTGAAGAAAACAATGCATGATATCAAACACAAATGTCCCAGGGTTCTACTTCAAACTCCTCAACACATAAAAAACAATGGCATAGTCAGAAATGTATATGAACAGTACATTTATTAAAGTGCAAGCAGTGCAAAAATTTACAAAAGGTGAAAAAATAAAGAAATTCTTTCTACAAGATTATCAGAATAGCACTTAGAATGTTTTTCCTGGAGGTATTTATTTACATGAAAATATACCTATTCAATATCTGTGAATCTAATAATCTAATATCTGCCAAAAAAAAAAAAAAAACATTTAAAGTCCATTTAACATTAGTGTATTTTACACATTAATCTTCCACTGCTGTCAAAACATTTCATTCAAATACCTTCTTATCTTGTATGACCAGCAGAGGGCTCAGCCTGCCTTCACCAATATTAAAGGTGTGCTTTTTGAAATTGGCCAATGAGGTTTAAATATTTTAGGATGAAAAACTGTAGATGAAATATAAATAAATGAACAAATAAATAAGGTGATTCAAACTCATACACATATTTTTACACGCTCAGTA
Source organism: Lagodon rhomboides (assembly GCA_039737535.1). Classification (NCBI taxonomy): domain Eukaryota; kingdom Metazoa; phylum Chordata; class Actinopteri; order Spariformes; family Sparidae; genus Lagodon; species Lagodon rhomboides. Next base: position 27,360,402 of record CM077801.1, read on the forward strand.
TGAACTGTAACTGACCATGCAACATCTGTTGTGTCCCCTGAAGCAGCACAAGTGACAAACAGCTGCTGAAGTTTCACTGTAGTGTATAAAAACAGTTCATTAAAATAGATTGGTAAATAAATATTTGTTGAAGCAACAGGAAGTAAGATTTTAATATTATTGTGTTTTTATTGCGCACACTTCTAAATGTATGTTTGGACTGGATGAATTTGTTTCTGTTCTTGTTAAATCCAGGAGGGCAGTTAGTGGAACTACGACCCCGGGCCCCAAAACATGGAGCTGGATGGTGGCCTGGATATTGTGTGTGACAGTCGAGCTCAGTCACTGATGGATGAAGCTCTCCTCTCTGCCCAGTCAGAGCATCTCCACCCACCAACTGATGGTGCTGCTTCAACCTCTCTGGATCATCAGGACACCGCTGATCCTCTCAACACCTCCACCTTCCTCATCACTCAGACTCTGATGAGAGAAGCAGAGAGACAGCAGAAGTGATACATGAGTGTTTACAGAGACTCCCTGCATCAGCTGTAAGTCAGTAACATAAAGACCAGCAGGACTTAAGTCCTGTTCAGACCACAAGTGGAGCGGCTGTGTAACGTAGCCAGATTTAGAATTACTGCTGTTAAAATGAGAGTCTCAGTCACATCTGAATATTTCATCATAGTAAATATGGAGCCTGTTTTAAAATACTTGGACAAAACAAACGACAGATGGACAGATAAATATATGACATTAAAGCTCCTACATGTTCATACAAAGACTGACAGTAAAACATCAGCTGTGGTTTCTGGACTTCAACAGAGGTTCTGCTCTATAGAAAGACCACATGGTTACTAAATGTAATGATGGTTCTCTGAAATAAGAGCCAGTGATTTGCAGGCTTCAGTCAGACTGATCTGAGAATTGTGAAAAAGGTGAACTGATCAGTTTTTTAGTGTTGAGATGAGAGAACAAACACTTTGAGATCCTGAAGCCTGTCACTGTTCTCCTCTTACAGCTTCACTGAGGAAACCAGGAAATACTGGATCTTCACTTTGATACCAGCAGTGTTCAGTAAATAGTGCTGGAACTGGGCGTCGTTTAGCTCAGTTGGTAGAGCGGGCGTCCCATGTACAGAGGCTATGACCTTACTGCAGCAGCCCCGGGTCTGAGTCCCGGCCTGGGGACTCTTTGCTGCGTGTCACTCGCCCTTCTCTCTCATCTAATTCCCTGTCATATTTTGTGCTGTTCTACCACAAATAAAGCCAATAAAGCCATAAAGGCCAACAAAATACTGCTGGATCCAGCATGGACTGACTCCAACCATCAACTGACCTCAGAGTCTCCAGTCTACAGTGTGGACTCTCCTTCAGATCAGACAGCAGCTTCACTCCTGAATATTGCAGCTTGTTTTCACTCAAGTCCAGCTCTCTCAGATGGGAGGGGTTGGACTTCAGAGCTGAGGCCAGAGAAGCACAGCTGATCTCTGACAAACTGCAGCCCTCCAATCTGAATGAAGAATAAATGATGTGGATAAAAATCTGTTTAAAATGCAATCAGGTGTGTTTTGTGACTGCAGACTAAACTTAGTACACAAACATGAAAAAAATTAACAAATGACATTTACAGCTTTATGGATATGAGTAATGTTTGAACACATTATCAGTCTATGAACTGACCTCAGAGTCTCCAGTCTGCACTGTGGACTTTGCAGAAAATCATCACACAGCAGCTTCACTCCTGAATCCTGCAGCTTGCTGTTGAGACTCAGGTCTAGCTGTTTCAGGTGGGAAGGGTTGGACTTCAGAGCTGAGGCCAGAGAAGCACAGCTGCTCTCTGACAAAATGCAGTTCCTCAGTCTGAATAAAGAATGAATGATGGAGATAAAAATCAATTTATAATCCAAACGGATGTGCTCAGGGTTGAAATCTGCAGCTCAACATTACTATGTCCTAATCAATGAGCTTTTCTCTAAAATGAGTGGAGTGACTTTGTCATTGTGTTATTGTGGATCATCATGATGTCAGCTTCTACAGACATCATCCAAAGTTCAGCTCAACATTCATACACCTGTTAATGTCTACACAGATTAATAACAAGCTGCTGATCTCAATCAAGTCTGTAACAATTATCAAATCAGACATGTCACTTTAGTTTCTTTCATTCTCTTCTTCTAATTCAGAACATTCATTTGTCATTTTATGAAAAAAAATGTATGCTAAGACAAATGTTTTCTATAGAATTCCAAAATGTCCAAACTGAAATAAAGGACTTTATCAAATCAATAATTATTGGAGTAAACACATGACAAGAAGTTTAACACCTGTCCCAGCATTTGTGATGCTCTCCTTTCAGAGCACAGATTGAGACTATCCTCATCACCACTGTCATCTTCATCAACATACAGCTGGCTGACTGACTGACTCACTTCATCCTCCATCATCTTCATCACTGGATCAAAGCCAAGATGTGTGTTCTCTTTAATGGAACTGAGAACGTTCCTGTACAAATATAGTGTATCACTGTTGATCCTGTTTTCATTTCCTGAATGGAAGCATCATCACATGTTGAAGTGACGGATCAGACACGACACTTGAAACAGCTGCATTTGGATGTTTGCTTCACTGTGTGTGAGTCCGTTTGTAATAGCAGCTTCATATTGTGTTTGTGTGCCTGTGTCTGTGAGGTTTGCACTGTGTGTGTGTCTGTGTGAGTGTTATATTGTGTTTGTGTGTCTGTGTGAGAGTAGCTTTATGTAGAAATATATCAGTTCCTGTAAAATCCTGTGTTTGGAAGATCCTATTAAAAAAGACAGTATTCCTGAAAATGTGTTGAACTCCTTTAAGTTCTTATGAATTGATGTCTCACATATAACTAAACCACAATTATTGATTTCATTTCCCAGCACACTGGAGATAAATCCTACAGTTTCCCCACTAACACCAGTTCAAACTAAACTCTGAACCAAACTGTTCACACTAACATACTTTAAAACAGCTGTTGTGATTTGTGAAGAGAACTGAGGAGAATTTAAACCCACTGTTATGGATTTAAACTTAGTGGAGAAACACTGTACAAGAGCAAAACACATGAACTGACCTCAGAGTCTCCAGTCTACAGTTTGGACTCTGCAGTCCTGCTGACAGCAGCTTCACTCCTGAATCCTGCAGGTTGTTGCGACTGAGGTCAAGCTCTGTCAGATGGGAGGGGTTGGACTTCAGAGCTGAGGCCACGACTTCACAGTGAGTCTCTGAGAGTCCACAGTTAATAAATCTGTGAACATAGATAACAAAACAGTTAAAATACAATACAATCTGACACTTTATCATGAAACGTACGCGTTTTGCATCACAGAGCACTTTAACATGAGCGGCTGTAGCTCAGCTGGTCAGTTGGTCAGCCTGAGCTGTTCAGTCACTGATCACCAGGTTTGTAGTTTGAAAATTGAGCTCCTTCTGTTCACATGTCCACGTGTCCTTGAGCAACATAATGAAACACAAATTCATGTTTTTGGACAAAAGTGTCAAATGACTAATGTAAACAGGAGTCATGTGAAGACGTGGTACAAATACTTTGTTACTGTACTTCAGTAGATGTCTCATGTCTCTGTACTTTACTTGAGTATTCCCTCCCTACATCTGAACACAAATATCTGAATGTTCTCCTCCTCACAGCTTCAGAACAGGCTCGTTACTTTAGTTTGAATTATTTCAACAAGCAGGTTTCATTCTAGTTACACAAAACTTTGATAGTGTGGATGAAATTGTGCATGTGTGTAAAGTGTTGATCTTTAATACTGAAGGCTTCAGCTTTATGTTGCTTTATAATGTGAATCACATCTGGACTTACCGAGCCTTTCTGCAGTTCCTCACAGCTGGAATCAGTCTCTGTTTTCCCTCCCATGATGTGTTGTACTTCTCTGTGTACAACTCATCCAGAACCTCCTCTGACATCTGCAGCATGTAGGCCAGAGCTGAGCAGTGGATCTCAGAGAGTTTCTTCTCTGATCTGTTCTCTGACTTCAGGAACTCTTGGATCTCCTGATGGACTGAGTGGTCGTTCATCTCCGTCAGACAGTGGAAGATGTTGATGCTTCTGTCAGGAGAGATCTTATAACTGTTCATCTCCTTCAGGTTGCTGATGGCTCTCTGGATGATTTCTGGACTGTTGTCTGTCTGACCCAGCAGGCCTCCTAAGAGTCTCTGGTTGGACTTCAGAGAGAGGCCATGAAGGAAGCGAACAAACAGGTCCAGGTGGCCATTTTTACTGTCGAGGGATTTCTCCATGGCTCTGCTGAGAAAGTCATCAAGGGATGAGGCACTCTGTCCTCTCAGGAAGTCTTCCAGGACCTTTGTGTTCCTGTTGGTTTGACAGTGGAACATGTAGACTGCAGCCAGAAACTCCTGAACGCTCAGATGAACAAAGCAGTAGACTGTTTTCTGGAAGATCACACTCTCTCTTCTGAAGATCTCTGTACAAACTCCTGAGTACACCGAGGCCTCTGTGACATTAAGACCACACTGCTCCAGGTCTTCTTGGTAGAACATGATGTTTCCTTCCTCCAGCTGTTCAGCTGCCAGCCTCCCCAGCTTCAGAAGAACTTCCCTGTCAGCCTCAGCCGTCAGCTCCTGTGGACTCGTCTCACGTCCCTCATAGTACTTCTTCCTCTTCCTCTTTGTCTGAACCAGCAGGAAGTGTGAGTACATGTCAGTCAGGGTCTTGGGCAGCTCTCCTCTCTGGTCTTTAGTCAACATGTGCTCCAGAACTGTAGCAGAGATCCAGCAGAAGACTGGGATCAGACACATGATGTGGAGGCTCCTGGAGGTCTTGATGTGTGAGATGATTCTGCTGGACAGATCTCCATCACTGAACCTCCTCCTGAAGTACTCCTCCTTCTGGGCGTCAGTGAAGCCTCGTACTTCTGTTACCCTGTCGACACATGAAGGAGGGATCTGATTGGCTGCTGCAGGTCTGGAAGTTATCCAGACGAGAGCCGAGGGAAGCAGCTTCCCCTCGATGAGGTTTGTCAGCAGCACGCTGACTGATGACTTCTGTGTGACATCAGACACGACCTCATGGTTCTTGAAATCCAGTGAAAGTCTGCTTTCATCCAGGCCGTCAAAGATGAACAGAAGTTTACAGACAGCGAGCTTCTCTGCTGTCACCTTCTGTAATGTTGGATGGAAAACATGGAGCAGCCTGAGAAGACTGTACTGCTCATCTCTGATCAGGTTCAGCTCCCTGAACGACAGCAGAACCACCAGACTGACATCTTGGTTTTCGGAGCCCTCGGCCCAGTCCAGAGTGAACTTCTGCACCGAGAAGGTTTTTCCAACTCCAGCGACGCCGTTGGTCAGAACGACTCTGATGCGTCTCTGTTGGTCAGGTGAGGCTTTAAAGATGTCGCAGCACCTGATTGGAGTTTCACTGGAGGTCGTCTTCTTGCAAACTGTCTCCAGCTGCCAAACCTCATGTTGGGTATTAACCTCTTCACTCTGTCCCTCTGTGATGTAGAGCTCAGTGTAGATCCTGCTGAGGAGGGTTCCACTTCCTGTTTCATCACTTCCTGTTTCTTCATTTCCTGTTTCTTCACTTCCTTCAATCACACGTTCACATCTCTTCCTCAGACTGATCTTATGTTCATCTAAAACCTCCTGCAGATTAACATTCACTGAAAAAAGACAAAAGTTTGAGACAGAACAAAGAAAATTTGAAAATCTGGTGATTTTCATCACCAATAACAAAGATCAATACAAGAATATATAAAGAAGTGAAGGTCATAAAGCTCAGTTTATAGGAAGCATCAGAAATGTGTCTCTGGGCCTCTGACTGTGTGTCGGTGTACATGTTTGACTGACAGCAGAGGAACAAAGCTCTGATGTGACTTCAGTTACAGTAAACGGTCAACTAGACTCAGCACCTCGTGGTTCTGTGCTTCCACAGACCAGTCAAGTTTTTTTTAGCCTTTATATGGCTTTATTGACAGGATAGCTGAAGAAACAACAGGAAACTGGACGAGAGAGAGGGGGAGTGACATGCAGCAAAGGGTCCCAGGCCGGGAGTCGAACCTGGGTCCGCTGCAGCGAGGACTTAGCCTCTGTACATGGGACACCCGCTCTACCAACTGAGCTAAACGGCGCCCCGACAGACCAATCAAGTTACAGTTTACGTCCACATCTGTCCACACTCAGATAATATATGTGTCCACATGGCTGAATACACTTATTGGAAAGTTAAATATATGTCATGAAAAGCAGCAGGATGTAAACACATGTTCAGATGTTCAGTCTTACTTTGTAGAGTTTGGCTCTGACTGTCCTCCAACAGTCCAGCGCTTGTTCTGGATCTCTTTCCACACTCGGGACAGGAAGAGTCTTCTGGTGAAGCAGACTGGACCCAGTCTGAGGTGATGCACCGTCTGCAGAACCAGTGTCCACAGCTGGCAGAGACCGGATCCTTCAGGACGTCCTGACACCGAACACAGCAGGACGGCTGCTTTTCCACAGAGACATGACTCCTCTTCCTGTGGAGACATTTCCTCATAACTAAAATGATTTGTTGGTTGTCATATCAATAATATCCAGATTTGTCCTTTATACAAGGAATTGTATCTCGATAGAAATTGACGTGTACTCTTTGGAGACTAAATTAAAATATTTTAAATAATCCACAAAAAAATGTAAAAATCCACAAAAATTAAAGAATGAGATTCGAACGTATTTAGAGCTGAACGACAGATGGATGTGTTGCCGTCCATGCTTTGGGATGAACTTAAAGCAGTAATTAGGGGGAAAATAATGGTGATCACACCATATCAAAAGAAACAGACGAGGAAAAAGGCTTTGTAACTGGAGGATGAACTAAAACAATTGGAGAGAGACAATGTAGATACTTTGAATGAGGAGGTTGAGACAAAAGAAGGTGAATATAAGGAAAGAAATAGATCAAATAAGTTCACTGGAAGTATAGAGGAAGTTATCATTTATAAAACAACGTTATTATGAAGTTGGTGGGAAATCTTTAAAAGTCCTATCGGATAGATTACGAAAACAACAAGCAGAGATTACGATACATAAAATAAATAATCCTGACTTAGGTGATTGAGACAAGCCTAGAGAAAATCCAACAAAGTTTTGAAAAGTATAATAAATCAGTGTACTACCAACCAAAAAATAGTAATGACCTTCAAATTTAGCAATTTCTAGCATCTTTAAGTTCACCCTCTATCACGGAAGAACAAAATTACAAGTTAACAGCTGAAATTAAAGAGAGGAATTATATGCTGCAACTGGACGACTCAAAGTCAGTGAGTCCCCAGGCATGGACGGTCTCACATTCGAGTGGTATTTTTCTCCTTCAGATGTTAGTGGATAGGAGTACCTTGCCACTGGCATTGTGCCCTCAACCTTTAAATCCGCTGTTATTAAACCTCAACTCAAAAAATTAACCTTGATGCCGAAATCTTCAAAAATTACAGACCCATCTCTAACCTTCCCATCCTTTCCAATATCCTCAAGAGAACCGTTGCATACCAACTAACTGATTATCTGTCTTGTAATAACCTAAATGAACCCTTTGATCCGGCTGTAGATCATTCCACTCCACCGAAACGACACTTACTAAAGTGACCAATGATCTTCTACTTTCCACTGACTCAAACACAGCTGGCCACAATATCCTCCTATATGGGCTTGAGAACCTAATTGGTGTTAAAGGATTTGCTCTGTCTTGGTTCGATTCATACTTGACTGATAGGAAACACTGTGTAGTCCACAACAATATGATTTTAGACTATTCAAAAGTGCAATATGCTCCACAGGGGTCTGTCCTGGGCCTGCTATTTTCTATTTATATGCTGCCCCTCAGTACTATCAACCACAAGTTTAATATTCATTTTCACAGTTATGCGGACAACCCGCAACTATATGTGCCAATTTTGCCAAATAACCAGTCTCAAATTAGAATCTAGAAGAGTGTCCACGCGCTGTTCAACACTGGATGTCATCACATTTCCTGCTCTTCAACGAAGATAAAGCTGAACTGCTAATGGTTGGTCCTCTTAGCAAAAGTCTTCGTCTCATCCAGACTTGATTACTGCAACGTACTGTTTTGTTTTAAAGCATTCTGAGTGCACTTTCTATTTCATGTCTGATTTTCAATGTGATTACTATATTTTGCACTTTTATTGTCTTGCAATGGTTTGCTCATTTCAAACACTAATATGGGTTTGTGAAGCCCATTGGGGCATGTATTACGATGTTGGGCTGTTCAAATAAACTTGACTTGACTGTTTTAAGTAACAAATCTTCACCTCACTGAAGTCAGCCACCAATCAGCCCAGCCAGCAGCTCTACATGATGTATCTGAACACATCTGAAGCAGATTCACTCACATTTTGAATAGTTATAATATTTACAGCCACTTCAAAAACATGAAGATGTTGCTGAAGTTTAAGTTCTGAAGTGGAGGTTCTCAGGTGTCAGATAAAGAAATCAAATCAAATCCATCTTAGTTTCTGCACCAGTGGAGCATCATGAATATAAATCTTTCAGCAGAACATTTAGTCTTCACCCTCAGCGCATCATCTTCAACAGGTCAGTTTACAGTGAAAACAGTGTCTTACTTTGTGTCTGAGGGTCCAGGTTCATTACTGAACCTTGGAGGAGCATGTTTGGACTGGTCACTCTTCAGAGACACACAGCTGGATCCTGGAGACTCTGCTCGGTCCTCCTCTTTCTCCACTCGAACACTCGTCTTCCGGTCTGAAGTCAGTCTGAGAGGTGAAACAGTGACACTGTGAGCTCAGGACAAGAATCAGGAAACAACTTTGTTCAAGAGTCTGACACAGGACTGAGAGGACAGGAAGTAACACACACACGCAGTTTTATAAAATAAAAGCACCTGCCAACCCTGTCAGTGTGTCTCCTCCCCTCTGTGTGTGTGTGTGTCCAGTGTCTCTGATTGAATTAAAATGATTTATAGTTGTTTCACACATTTCAGAGAGAAATATTGTACTTTTTACTCCACTACATATATTGAACAACATTAGTTACTTTGCCTATTCTCTTTAATAATACAAAATATCAATAAACTAATAAATCATGACATATTATTGTAGATTAAAGTATTTTAAATGAGCTCCACCGTCAGTAGGTTACAATAACAGATTCATGTACTTTTACTGCAGTCAAATTGTGAATGCAGGACTTTTACTTGTAACAGAGTATTTCTACACTGTGAAACTTTAAACATCTGCAGCCATGCTAGCAGCTCCGTCAGGCTGTACTGGGACACATTGGTGCTTTGAGCTAAATGCTAGCATTTAGTTCTGCAGTTATTTGGTCATAAAGTATTGAACACATTAACATGCTGACCTGATGATGAAACGTCAGACGATCAGTAAAGTTATTAAAGTTCATCCTGAGGGGAACATGAATGTTGGAAGCCACTGCTTCTGAGCCGACATGGACCGCCATCACCTGCTTACACCTCCCTTGACTCTGTGCTGGTTTTTATATGTAGCAGGCTGTTGGTGTGGACACCCCACATAGAGTTTAATAAAATAAAACAGCGTCTTACTTTGTGTCTGAGGGTCCAGGTCCCTCACTGAACCTTGGAGGAGCATGTTTGGACCGGTCACTCTTCAGAGACACACAGCTGGATCCTGGAGACTCTGCTCGGTCCTCCTCTTTCTCCACACGAACACTCATCTTCTGGTCTGAAGTCAGTCTGAGAGGTGAAACAGAGACACTGACTGTGAGCTCAGGACAAGAATCAGGAAACCAGTTTGTCCATCAGTCTGACGCAGGACTGAGAGGACAGGACACAAGTGTTTGTGTGTTTTTTATCTGTTTATTATGTTCTGTATTGGTCCATTATAGATCTTTGTGCTACTGACTCTATTAGAGGAGCCACAGAGCTCAATATATCTACATCTACAGATCAATACACACTGATGGTTCACACAGTTTGGTTCTGCAGTTAAATTCTGTGTTACTACTTTCCATTGTGTGTGTGTGTGTGTGTCCTGCAGTGAGAGGCTAGGGTGTAACCGGAGAATACCGTCCCTGTGTATAAATGGCCAATCACTGTGCTTATGCAAATTGTGTGATGACGTTGGAGGTTTGTTTGTCCAACAGTCTGAGGAAGGACTGAAAACAAGAAGTAACACACACACACACACACACACACACACACACACACACACACACACACACACATACGCAGTTTACTAAAATAAAAGCACCTGGTCAGGTTTCTTTCCTCTGTGCTCCTTTTCTTTAGTTACAGTAGTTTTAATGTGTTTTGTTCAGCCAATCAGGACTTTGTGTCCACAGAAGAATCAAACTGTCGACTTCATTCTCACATTTCTTTCCTCGACAGTCCACAGAGACAAACTGACTCAGACACTCGGACAGTAAAAGAATAAAAGTGTTGTTTTAACACTCACCAGCCTCAGACTGCAGTTTGTCTCCTCAGATTTCAGTTTGTCTCCTCAGACTTGTTTGTCTCCTTCGTCCTCTTTCTGCTCCGTTGACTCAAGATGGAGTCTGAACAGCTGACTGAACACTTTCACTTTCAGGTTCCTATCTGTTCTGTGTCAGAGTCACTGTGGCCCCTCCCCTCTGTGTGTGTGTTGTGGGAGAAACACACTCTGGCCTCCCGAGATAAGATGTCATATATACCCTGTATAAAAGTCAGGCCTGAGAAGGTATGGATGAGAGCATAGTGACGTCTGATTTATGAGTTTATATCTCTCGTGGACTTTGTAAACTTAGCAGCTGCTGTAGAAATGTCTACAAAACGGATCTCTGACAAACCAAGGCTGTTGTTTATGTAAACTCGTAGGATGGCCTTCGATCTATCTGCGCATTTTCTTTCTATTCCTCACTAAGTCAGAGGTGAGAAGCTCTGCAGGGAGATATAATCTGAACACTGGGGAGGTTTGTGAGGATTAACTTGACAATGCACTGTGCATACAATTGTGCTGTTATTGTGTTACTCCATGATCATGTTTGTATAAACTACTTCAGCGTGAGTCATCAGTGTCTCTGGGTTTTCTGAGTCCAAATTCTATGTGTGTGTGTGTGTGTGTGTGTGTGTTGCTCTTTAAGTGTCTCAGATTGAATTAAAATGAGTTTTAATTGTTGGTTTCACACATTTCAGAGGTAAATATTGTACTTTTTACTCCATTACATTTATTGAACGTTAGTTACTTTCGCATTCTGATTATAAATACAAAATATCAATAAACTATCAAATTATGACATATTCTTGTAGATGGAAGTATTTAAAATGAGCTCCACCTTCAGTAGTTACAATAACAGGTGAATGCATTTATACTGCAGTCAAATTGTGGGGCTGATGTGATGTCTTTAGTTCTGCAGGTATTTGATCATAAAGTGTTCAATACAGGGTTCAGGGTCGTGGTTGAGACCTTGGCTGCACTTCATTGGTTCACAGTAACAATCCTCATCTTTGCTGCTTCCCATCACAGTGGTTGTTGGCATCATCAACTTGCGGGTCATTGAAAAGTAAACTTCGAACAACATACAGAACAAAGGTGGAGTCCGTTTTAGACATTTGAATGCAGAAATCTGACGGATTATATTTTTAAATCAAGTGAACCTAAATTTTGATTCCATTTAATTTTGGACCAAATGAAGTCAGAAATAAATCCTCACATCATCAGTTCAGTTTGGGGAAAACACATAAACGGTGACACCTGCTGGTAGAAAGCAGCTCCAGCAGGAGCTCCAGAACATGAACGCTGCTGATCAGAACTGCTTCAACACGGACTTCAGAGGGGAAAAGCTCCACAGGTCGACTTCAGGGTCACATTCAACTGGAATTCACTGATGCTGCAGGAAATATGATGATCAACATGTTTTCACTTCAAACTTTACACATGTGGAGCAGATCCACTGTATGTGACACTTTGATTTCAAAACAAGAGGCCTGCAACATGAAGACAGTCGATGAAAAAGATCTTGATCTCAGAATAAAGTCTTCAGTTCACTGAGCGCACGCTGTCATTTATGTACAATGTCATGTAAAGCAGAGCGTCATGCTGAGTCGTTACCAACTTATTGATGCTTCATGATCTCATCATTATCACAACTCAGCATTTCAAATTCATATTTGTTGAAGCGACAGGAAGTACGATTTCAATGTTATTGTGTTTTTATCGTGCACACTTCTAAATGTATGGTTTGATTGGATGAACTTGTTTCGGTTCTTGTTAAATCCAGGGGGCAGCAGGGAGGGCAGTCAGTGAAACCATGACCCCGGGGCCCCAAACACATGGAGCTGGATGGTGGACAGGACATTGTGTGTGAGAGTGAAGCTGATCTTAGAGCAGTTCAGACTGCAGCACTGACAGTCATCTCCACTTGTTGTGATTGGTCTGTCAGTCACTGCTGGATGAGGCTCTCCTCTCTGCCCAGTCAGAGCATCTCCACCCACCAGCTGATGGTGCTGCTTCAACCTCTCTGGATCATCAGGACACAGCTCTCAACGCCTTCACCTTCCTCATCACTCAGACTCTGACAGAGAGAAGCAGAGAGACAGCAGCAGTGATCCATGAGTGTTTACAGAGACTCCCTCCATCAGCTGTCAGTCAGTGATATAAAGACCAGCAGGACCTCAGTCCTGTTCAGACCACAAGTGGAGCGGCTGTGTATCGTAGCCATCTTCCTTTCAGCTTCATGTTAACATGTTGGAGTGAAGCTCACAGACCTGCAGACACTTTGTTAATTAGTGCTGCTCACTGTAATGATGATTTACTGCTGTTAAAACCAGAGTCTCAGTCACATCTGAATATTTCATCATAGTAAAGATGGAGCCTGTTTATCATATAAAAATATTTGGTCAAAACAAATGAGATAGATGGATAAATATATAATGTTAAATCTCCTACATGTTCATACAAAGACAGAGTGAAACATCAGCTGTGGTTTCTGGACTTCAACAGAGGTTCTGCTCTGTTAAAATACCACATGGTTAGTAAACGTAATGATGGTTCTCTGGAATAAGAGCCAGTGATTTGCAGGCTTCAGTCAGACTGATCTGAGAATTGTGACAAAGATGAACTGATCATTTTTTAGTGTTGAGATGAGACAACAAACACTTTGAGATCCTGAAGCCTGTCACTGTTCTCCTCTCACAGCTTCACTGAAGAAACTAGCAAATGCTGGATCTTTACTTTGATACTAACTGTGTTCAGTACAATACTGCTGAAACCAGCATGGACTGACTCCAACCATCTACTGACCTCAGAGTAGGGTTGTCAAAAGTATCGATACTCAAAAAAGTATCGATACTAAAACGTTGTATCCGGATACGATACTCATTTTCAAAAGTATCGATACCCCCGACGCCGAGCTGCCGACGCTGCGTCCTTCTCACGTTCTGCCTTCACACACACACAGCAGCAGGCCCCTCCCCCTCACCGTGACGTGCACAATAACAACAGAGCATGATGGCCAGTGCTGCTGCAGGAGCTCCAAACCAACCAGTTTTGGTTGAAAATGAAAGAGGGAAAAGTGTTGTTTGGAGGTATTTTGCCTTCGAGCCTGACGTGCACGGAAAGCCGAAGGACGCGGATAGGCCTGTGTGCAAACACTGCTACAAGGCGGCGGCGACCAAGTCAAGCAGCAGGCTACTTCAAACTTGGCGAAACATCTTAAGGACCGACACCCTGGCCTTTACAGTGAATTTCGACAGGTTAGTGTCTTTTGTTTCAAACTTACCTATTACTGATGTTATCGTGGCCGGTGGCCCGCATTAATGTTGGCCGTGTTATGATTAGCCATTAGCCGCAGCTAGCAATTAAAGGCTGACGTCACGTTAATGATTATAAACAACGTAAATAAATAAATAAATCAGGCACGTAGTATGCCCATATTACGTTAATTGACACAGTGTCAGTATATATAAGCATAGAGTTAATAAGTTTACATAAATGTTGGTGACTAAAAAGTGTTATTTTCTCTCTTGAAGACCCAGAACGAAGCAGAGAAAAGTCGACCTGCAACCAAACAGCAACACACACAGCCGACTCTACCATCGGTTTATTTTTTGCACTACCTCAGACCTGAAACTTGTTATCATAGTTGCAGTTTCTTTTTGTACAACTGTTTTTTTTATCATAAATATTTAACCTGTGGTTCTGTTAATTTTTACATGTTGCATTTTTCTTGTTAATAAAAATATTTCTGTTAAATTTGGGGGTCTTTGTTTTTATCCTTGTGGTATCGAAAATGGTATCGAGTATCGAATATTTTCCTGAGTATCGGTATCGAGTTGAAAATTTTAGTATCGTGACAACCCTACCTCAGAGTCTCCAGTCTACAGTGTGGACTCTCCTTCAGATCAGACAGCAGCTTCACTCCTGAATCCTGAAGCTTGTTTCCACTCAGCTCCAGCTCTCTCAGATGGGAGGGGTTGGACTTCAGAGCTGAGGCCAGAGAAGCACAGCTGATCTCTGACAAATTGCACCAACTCAATCTGAATAAAGAATAAATTATGTAGATAAAAATTAATTTATAATCCAATCAGATTTGTTCAGATTTGAATTTAAACAGCTAATAGTGAACATTTTCAAAAGTTTTTCTAGTATTTGTGACTGCAGACTAAATTTAGTACACAAACATGAAAATATGAACAAAAGGACATAGCTTTATGAATGCGAGTTATGCTTGAACATGAATTAGATTAAAATGTTAATTAAACATTAAAGATCTACAACAGCAACAGAGAGTTAGTGAACTGACCTCAGAGTCTCCAGTCTACAGTGTGGACTCTGCAGAAAATCACACAGCAGCTTCACTCCTGAATCCTGCAGCTTGTTGTGACTCAGAACCAGGTCTCTCAGATGGGAGGGGTTGGATTTCAGAGCTGAGGCCAGAGAAGCACAGCTGATCTTTGACAAACTGCAGGCCTTCAATCTGACAAAAGAATAAATGATGTAAGTTTAGAAGACAATGTTCCTGCTTGAAATCATTCAGTGTTTAATAATGTCTTCAGAGTTGAAAAAAGGTTCACAATGTAGAAGTTAAAAAAATGGAAACTCCGTAGTGACTCCACTGCTTAAACTCTGCCAGCTCCACCAGTGGCTCCATCTACACAAACTTGTGCAGCTACCACAAATAAAAAAAACTCACAAAAAACAGATTTAAGATTCGGCCCAAGATCTCAAGTTTCGAAAGATGACAACCATGTCAGGATGAACTTTGGAGAAATGTTAACAAAAGACATATACTATATTTCTTTAATGAACAGTGGAGTCATCAAAACAAAGCATCAGCTTCAGTCAGTATCAGCATCATATAGATTCATGAAAAATAAATATTGAATACATTTGTTATTGTCTGATAGTTGAAATACAAATTATTTATTTAAAAACAGTAGGTGACATTTGATGTAAAGATCCAGCCTTTCCGAGGTTCACAGTGAGTTATCCAGCGAAAATTTTTCTTGTTATATGGAGGTTTTAAATGTGCAGCTCAACATTGCTCTGCCACAGTCAATGAACTAAACCACAGAAGAAGAAAACAGACGTAAGCTACTCAGTCTGGATCAGTATAATATCAGCTTGATGTCTGCATGTTAGCGCCAACACAACTTTCACATCATGTTCATCTGAGCACTGAAGTAAAAAATGGTGTCTGACCTCAGAGTCTCCAGTCTACAATGTAGACTCTGCAGAAAATCACACAGCAGCTTCACTCCTGAATCCTGCAGCTCGTTGTCACTTAGTTCCAGCTCTCTCAGATGGGAGGGGTTGGACTTCAGAGCTGAGGCCAGAGAAGCACAGCTGATCTCTGACAACCTGCAGCGCCACAATCTGAATAAAGAATAAATGACGTAAATTTAGAAGATATGTTCCTGCTTGAAATCATTCAGTGTTTAATAATCTGTTCAGAGCTGAAGAAGGTTCAGAATGTAGAAGTTTAGAAAATGGAAACTTCAAACACCTGAACCTGAACATCCTCAACAGGATGCCGGTTCAACACCGTAAAACCCACAAAGTGAAAAAGAGCTCTTATTAATATTAATGACAATGTGCTGCTGCTTCAATAAAGACGTAATGACTTCACCTCAGCTCTACCAGTGGCTCCATCTATACAAACTCATTTTGTGCAGCCAAACTCAAATAAAAACCCACAGAAAATAATATTAGATTTGACCCAAAATCACAAAGTTTCGAAAGATGACAAATGTGTCAGGATGAATTTTGGAGAAATGTGAACAAAAGACATCTACAATATTTCTTTAAGGAACAGTGGAGTCATGAAATCAAAGCATCTTCAGTTTAAACTCTTCGGTCAGTATCAGCATCATATAGCTTCATAAAACAGTTGGAAAGAGAAAATACTGAATATATTTGTTATTGTCTGTTAGTTGAAATACAGATTATTTAATGTTCTATTCATGTTTTTTATATCATCATTTATTTTAAAACAATAGGTGACATTTAATGTAAAAATCCAGAGTTTCAGAGGTTCACAGTGAGTTATCCAGGTTAGATTTTTCGTGTTATATGAAGGTTTTAAATGTGCAGCTCAACATTGCTCTGCCATAGTCAATGAACTAAACCACAGAAGAAGAAAACAGACTTTAGCATGAAAATACTCAGTCTGGATCATTATAATGTCAGCTTGATGTCTGCAGTTTAGTGCCAACACAACTTTCACATCATATTAATCCGAGCAAAGAAGTAAAAAATGGTGTCTGACCTCAGAGTCTCCAGTCGACAGTGGAGACCCTGCAGAAAATCACACAGCAGCTTCACTCCTGAATCCTGCAGCCTGTTTTCACTCAGTTCCAGCTCTCTGAGATGGGAAGGGTTGGACTTCAGAGCTGAGGCCAGAGAAGCACAGCTGATCTCTGACAACGAGCAGCACCTCAATCTGAATAAAGATTAAATGATGGAGATAAAAATCAATTTATAATACAATCAGATGTGTTCAGGGTTGACATGTGCAGCTCAACATCGCTATGTCCTAATCAATGAGCTTTTCTCTAAAATGAGTGGAGTGACTTTGTCATTATGTTCTTGTGGCTCATCATAATGTCAGCTTCTACAGACATCATCCAAACTTGAACAGCTCAACATTCATATACCTGTTCATGTCAACGCAGTAACAAGGTGCTGATCTCAGTTAAATTTAGTAGAATCTTAATAAAAATACTAAGTACGATGTTTTGATTAGAATTCCAAAATGTCCAAAATGAAATAAAGGACTTTATCAAATCAATAATTATTGGAGTAAACACATGACAAGAAGTTTAACACCTGATCCAGCACTTGTCATGCTCTCATTTCAGAGCACAGATTGAGACTATCTTCATCACCACTGTCATCTTCATCAACACACAGGTGACTGACTGAGAGCTTCATCCTCCATCATCTTCATCACTGGATCAAAGTCAGATGCCTGTTCTCTTTAATGGAACTGAGAACCTTCCTGTACAAATATAGTGAATCACTGATGCTCCTGTTTACTGGTTGAGTCAGAACACACAGTGACATCACTTCCTGAATGATGACATCATCACATTTTGAAGTGACGAATCAGACACGACACTTCAAACAGCTGCATCTGGATGTTTGCTCCACTCAGTGTGTGTGTGTGTGTGTGTGTGAGTGAAAGCAGCTTTATGTCGAAATACATCAGTACCTGTAAAGTTCTGTGTTCTGAAGGTTGTTTAAAAAGACATTATTCCTGCAAATGTGTTGAACTCCTTTAAGTTTTTTATATATTGATGTCTCACATGGAACTAAATTACAAATACTGATGTCATTTCTCAGCACACTGAAGATAAATCCTACAGTTTCCTCACTAACACCAGTCCAGTTTGAGTTCAAACTAAACTCTGGACCAAACTGTTCACACTGACAAACTTTAAAACAGTTGTTGTGATTTGTGAAGAGAACTGAGGAGAATTTAAACCTTCTGTTATGATTTAAACTTAGTGGAGAAACACTGTACAAGAGCAAAACACATGAACTGACCGCAGAGTCTCCAGTCGACAGTTTGGACTCTGCAGTCCAGCCGACAGCAGCTTCACTCCTGAATCCTGCAGGTCTTCATTGCAGCTCAGGTCCAGCTCTGTCAGATGGGAGGGGTTGGACTTCAGAGCTGAGGCCACGACTTCAAAGTGAGTCTTTAAGAGATCACAGCCAGTTAATCTGTGGATACAGAAAATAAAACAGTTCAATTATAATAACATCTGACACTTTATTATTAAGTGTATGAGTTTTGCATCACAGAGCACATTAACGTGAGTGGCTGTAGCTCAGCTGGTCAGTCTGAGCTGTTCAGTCACTGATCAGCAGGTTTGTCGTTTGAACCTTGAGCTCCTTCTGTTCACATGTCCACATGTCCTTGAGCAACATAATGAAAAACAAATTCATGTTTTTGGACAAAAGTGTCAAATGACTAATGTAAACAGGAGTCATGTGAAGACGTGGTACAAATACTTAGTTACTGTACTTCAGTACATGTTTCATGTATCTGTACTGTACCTGAGTGTCTCTGTGATTTCTCCTCTCTACATCTGAACACAAACATCTGAACTTTCTCCTCCTCACAGCTTCAGAACAGCCTCGTTACTTTAGTTTGATGCATCTGAGCTGAATTATGGATTATTGTTATTTCCCAACATCAGCAGACTGATGTCGACCTATCAGAGCGCATCACGCACGGCAGACGCAGCGAGACGAGACAAAGACGTAAAAGACATAAGAAGCCGTGAACAGACAGAGAGGGAGACTGGAATGTGATTTTCTCTCTTTGTTGCTGCTCGGGACGCTTTACAACCCAACATGTGTCTATGTGACGTCCTGGGAATGAGACTCAACAATCAGCTGTCTTTGTGGTGCGTTCAGGAACAGCTGGGACAAATCCTACTGATTCTACCTTTAACTTTAATAGTCTTTGAGTTATATTAATATGACGTGAGCTTCAGTTAGCTTTGACCACAGATGTCCTTCAGAGGGAGACTTTTTACACTGATACTCTGAGGACATGTCAGAGCCTGTACTCTATTACTTTACTGGAGTAAACAAGTTGAATCAGTACTTCTGTTTCTACACAGTCTGTTTTTACACAAGTATCTGAACTTCTACTCGATGAAACAATGTGTGGACTTCTCTTCACCTCTGGTCGTATGTTGATTTAAAGCGTGATGTGATTTGTGTTTGTTAAACTTTAAAGTGATGTTCAATTCACTGTAGGTTGGAGCAGCTCTCATGTATTTAAATCTTGTGTTTGTTTATATTTTGTGCATCTTTGATGTATCTAATTTTGTCACTTCATCTGCTTTTAATCTCGTGAAGTAAACTAAACTGAACTTGAGGTGATGTGAGTTCCAGCAGATTACAGATATTACATTTCTGTGTGTCTGAATATAAAAACCACAATAAACAGACACATTATAGAAACACAGTGCAGACACCGTTCAAACTAAAGACGCTCTGTTGTGATCAAACCACGACTGTCAGAACATTTTCAGCACAAACTCTGAAGTCTTCAAGTTTTCCTGCTGGATTTGTGGAGCCTCCATCAGCCAAAGACACAAAGACACACAGACAGAAGATGATAGAAGATACTTGTGTTCACTGACTTGATACAAACACTACATTTGTAGTTTTATATTGTGCTGTGTGTAAAGTGTTGATCTTTAATACTGAAGGCTTCAGCTTTATGTTACTTTATAATGTGAATCACATCTGGACTTACCGAGCCTTTCTGCAGTTCCTCACAGCTGGAATCAGTCTCTGTCGTCCTTCCACTGATGTGTTGTACTTATCCAGGTCCAACTCATCCAGAACCTCCTCTGACATCTGCAGCATGTAGGCCAGAGCTGAGCAGTGGATCACAGAGAGTTCCTTTTCTGATCTGTTCTCTGACTTCAGGAACTCTTGGATCTCCTGATGGACTGAGTGGTCGTTCATCTCCATCAGACAGTGGAAGATGTTGATGCTTCTGTCAGGAGAGATCCAGGACATGTTCATCTCCTTCAGGTTGTTGATGGCTCTCTGGATGATTTCTGTACTTTTGTCTGTCTGACCCAGCAGGCCTGCTAAGAGTCTCTGGTTGGACTTCAGAGAGAGGCCATGAAGGAAGCGAACAAACAGGTCCAGGTGGCCATTTTCACTTGTGAGGGATTTCTCCATGGCTCTGTAAAGAAAGTAATCCAGGGATGAGGCACTCTGTCCTCTCAGGAAGTCCTCTTCTTCGTCCTCATTCTGATCATCTTCCTTATGTCCTCTCAGGAAGTCCTCCAGGACCTTTGCGTTCCTGCTGGTGTGACAGTGGAACATGTAGACTGCAGCCAGAAACTCCTGAACGCTCAGATGAACAAAGCAGTAGACTGTTTTCTGGAAGATCACGCTCTCTCTTCTGAAGATCTCTGTACAAACTCCTGAGTACACCGAGGCCTCTGTGACATTAACACCACACCGCTCCAGGTCTTCTTGGTAGAACATGATGTTTCCTGTCTCCAGATGTTCAAACGCCAGCCTCCCCAGCTTCAGAAGAACTTCCCTGTCAGCCTCCGTCAGCTCCTGTGGACTCGTCTCACGTCCCTCATCGTACTTCTGCTTCTTCCTCTTTGTCTGAACCAGCAGGAAGTATGAGTACATGTCAGTCAGGGTCTTGGGCAGCTCTCCTCTCTGGTCTGTGGTCAACATGTGGTCCAGAACTGTAGCAGTGATCCAGCAGAAGACTGGGATCAGACACATGATGTGGAGGCTCCTGGAGGTCTTGATGTGTGAGATGATTCTGCTGGACAGATCTTCATCACTGAACCTCCTCCTGAAGTACTCCTCCTTCTGGGCGTCAGTGAAGCCTCGTACTTCTGCTACCCTGTCGACACATGAAGGAGGGATCTGATTGGCTGCTGCAGGTCGGGAAGTTATCCAGACGAGAGCCGAGGGAAGCAGCTTCCCCTCGATGAGGTTTGTCAGCAGTACGCTGACTGATGACTTCTGTGTGACATCAGACACGACCTCATGGTTCTTGAAATCCAGTGAAAGTCTGCTTTCATCCAGGCCGTCAAAGATGAACAGAAGTTTACAGACAGCGAGCTTCTCTGCTGTCACCTTCTGTAATGTTGGATGGAAAACATGGAGCAGCCTGAGAAGACTGTACTGCTCATCTCTGATCAGGTTCAGCTCCCTGAACGACAGCAGAACCACCAGACTGACATCTTGGTTTTCGGAGCCCTCGGCCCAGTCCAGAGTGAACTTCAGCACCGAGAAGGTTTTTCCAACTCCAGCGACGCCGTTGGTCAGAACGACTCTCATGCGTCTCTGTTGGTCAGGTGAGGCTTTAAAGATGTCGCAGCACCTGATTGGAGTTTCAGTGAAGGTCTTCTTCTTGGAAGCTGTCTCCAGCTGCCTCACCTCATGTTGGGTATTAACCTCTTCACTCTGTCCCTCTGTGATGTAGAGCTCAGTGTAGATCCTGGTGAGGAGGGTTCCACTTCCTGTTCCATCACTTCCTTCAGTCACACGTTCACATCTCCTCCTCAGACTGATCTTATGTTCATCTAAAACCTCCCGCAGACCAACATTCACTGAAATGAGACAAAAGTTTGAGACAGAACAAAGAAAATTGAAAATCTGGTGACTATTTTCATCACCAATAACAAAGATCAATATAAGAATATATAAAGAAGTGAAGGTTATAAAGCTCAGTTTATAGGAAGCATCAGAAATGTGTCTCTGGGCCTCTGACTGTGTGTCGGTGGACATGTTTGAGTGACAGCAGAGGAACCAAGCTCTGATGTGACTTCAGTTACAGTAAACGGTCAACTAGAATCAGCACCTCGTGGTTCTCTGCCTCCACCGACCAGTCAAGTTACAGTTTACGTCCACGTCTGTCCACACTCAGATAATATATGTGTCCACATGGCTGAATACACTTATTGGAAGGTTAAATAAATGTGATGAAAAGCAGCAGGATGTAAACACATGCTCAGATGTTCAGTCTTACTTTGTCCAATTCCGCTCCGACTGTCCGTCCACAGTCCAGATTGTTCTGGATCTTACCTCCACATTCAGGACAGGAGGAATCTCCTGGTGAAGCAGACTGGACCCAGTCTGAGCTGATGCACCGTCTGCAGAACCAGTGTCCACAGCTGGTAGAGACCGGATCCTTCAGGACGTCCTGACACCAAACACAGCAGGACGGCTGCTTCTTCTCAGAGACATGACTCCTCTTCCTGTAAAGACATTTCTTCATAAATGATTTGTTGGTTGTTGTTAAAATATCCAGATTTTGTGTTTTGGTTGTTATTAATACAATACAAACTTTTTTTCATCAAATCAGCTTTGAATTAATCAAATCATGTGATAATTTATCAACTCGTGTTTCATCTCATGTATATTTTTAGAATTTACTTTCTGTTACTTTCAGCATCTCAGCCACCAATCAGCCCAGCCAGCAGCTCTACATGATGTATCTGAAGACATCTGAAGTAGATTCACTCACATTTTGTATAGTTATAATATTTACAGCCACTTCAACGTCTCAACAAAGAACAAATCAAATCCATAAGTTTCTGCATCAGTGGAGCATCATGAATATAAATCTTTCAGCAGAACATCATCTTCATCCTCAGTGCATCATCTTCATCAGGTCAGTTTACAGCAAAAACAGTGTCTTACTTTGGATCTGAGGGTCCAGGTTCATTACTGAAGGCTAAAGGTTCTCGTCTGGACCGGTCACTCTTCAGAGACGGACAGCTGGATCCTGGAGACTCTGCTCGGTCCTCCTCTTCCTCCACACGAACACTCATCTTCTGGTCTGAAGTCAGTCTGAGAGGTGAAACAGAGACACTGTGAGCTAAGAACAAGAATCCAGACAAACCGGTTTGTACAAGAGTCTGATGTAGGACTGAAAGAACAGGAAGTAACACACACACATACGCAGTTTACTAAAATCAAAGCACCTGGTCAGGTTTCTTTCCTCTGTGCTCCTTTTCTTTAGTTACAGTAGTTTTAATGTGTTTTATTCAGCCAATCAGGACTTTTTGTCCACAGAATCAAATTGTCGACTTCATTCTTACATTTATTTCCTCGACAGTCCACAGAGACAAACTGACTCAGACACTCGGACAGTAAAAGAATAAAAGTGTTGTTTTAACACTCACCAGCCTCAGACTGCAGTTTGTGTCCTCAGACTTCAGTTTGTGTCCTCAGACTTCAGTTTGTCTCCCCCGTCTTCATTCTGCTCCATCGACTCAAACTGCACTGACCTTGATAAACAGCTGTATCATAAAGTCACTGTGGCTCCTCCCCCCTCCATTTACAGGAAATCAGTTGATCTGTGTGTGTGTTGCTCTCACAGGTAAGATGTTTATAAGCATCTCTCTTTGCTTCAACAGATTAAATTAAAATGTTTAATTTAAATGTAAAAGTTTGAGTTGTTGGTTTCACACATTTCAGAGGGAAATAGTGCTTTTTACTCCACTTCATTAATTGAACATTACTTTGCTTATTCTGATTATCAATAAAATAATATCAATAATCAAATAAATTATGATGTATTGGAGATTAAAGCATTTAAAATGAGCTCTAATTACAAAGCTAATTATGTGGACACACTCAATGTAATATTGACATTAAGACAAGTGTAGCAAAACATCTTTTGAAAGTGATATAGGGATAGGGATTAATGACATGACTGTCCCCTTCCTTGATGTCCATTTGTCCTGGTCTCTACTTTTACAGGACAAATCGACCAGGTGGCGTTACGACCAGTGCCTACAATCTCACACCTGGTGTGTACTGTATCTTCGATGTAATTAGCTGGGTTTTGTGAGCTAAATATTGATAATCAAATTTACAGTGTGAACATGGACAAGTTTTAGATTTAAAATTTGAGGATCATGACTCGTAGCTACCTAAACGTAACTCTAACTTGTGACAATCACCAGCAATAACAATCAATGAGTCAAGGATATTCGGGTAAAATCAAACAAATCATTTTATAGCCCAATATCACAAATCACACATTTACCTCAAGGGGCTTTACAATATGTATTCTACAGCACAGGCTACATGGGGGGATTTCCTACAGGGGGAGCAATGGAGGAAACCTCAGGAAGAGCCAGAGAGGAAGGATCCCTCTCCCGGGACTGAAAGACATGTAATATGCATGTAGTTGCATGTAGCAAGTGTTTTACAGAAAGTTTTACGTACACATAAAAATTATAAATAACACTTAACCACACCACAACAGCCATAAATCTTACTTTCACGAAGGTTATGTTGTTCTTATTTGATTTTTGTAGATGTGTTAATTTACCTTTATGGCCATTTCGGAGTCTTAAATTTGCTAAATTTGTCAGATTTAAATCTGTCAGATTAAATTTACTACTGAAAACGGCTGTTTGATGACAATTGTATCTTAGCAACAGACACAGGCGCGTGAGAACTCCTCACAGCCCAACCGTTTTACATACACAGCTGATCGACTTCACGCGGCCTTTAAACTGTGTTTTTTAATCGATAACTTGTAACATAAACCTCCGATGAAATATTGTAAAACAGATGTGTCATTAAAAAAAAAAATCCTGTTTGAATGAACTCCGTCAACGTCCCATCAGCTCAGTAAATATTAACGTTTGCCCTTCGGAGGCCAACAGCGCCACCTAGCGCTGACCGGCAGTGGACACACTAGCTTAATGCTACCAGTTAACCGTTAATAAGCATAAACTAAGCTTCCAGACAGCAAACTTAACTGTTTACCCAAATCACTCTAAGTACTGTTCCAGCCAGCAGAGGAAGAAATGGCAGCTAGCTAGTGTTCTTTTTTGTTTTGTTCGTTTTTTTAACAGCGGCGGAAGTGACCGTTGCTACACTCTGTAACGTTAATATCCCAAATCGAGTCATTTAGCTGATGGGCTAAACTCTCAGTTAATAATGTACTCAACTATTAAAACCACACGAGTAGCATCCTGTGTTACTAAGTACTAATGAGGAGAAGTCATGTACCTTTAACAAATATTCAGTCCTGCCACCATGAAGTATCGAGTGCGTTCGCTTACGTCGGTTTAACGTTACCAGGATTAGCTAACGTTAGCCTAACCGGCAGTTGACACTAGCTTAATGCTAACATTTAACCGTTAATAGGCATAAACTAAGCTTCCAGACAGCCAACTTAACTGTTTACCCACTTTAAGTACTGTTCCAGTCTGCAGAGGAAGAAATGGCAGCTAGCTAGTGTTCTTTTTTGTTTTTTTTTAACAGCGGCGGAAGTGACCGTTACTACACTCTGTAACGTTAATATCGGATATCGAGTCATTTAGCTGATGGGCTAAACTCTCAGTTAATAATGTACTCAACTATTAAAACCACACGAGTAGCATCCTGTGTTACTAAGTACTAATGAGGAGAAGTCATGTACCTTTAACAAATATTCAGTCCTGCCATGAAGTATCGAGTGCGTTAGCTTACGTCGGTTTAACGTTACCAGGATTAGCTAACGTTAGCCTAACCGGCAGTTGACACTAGCTTAATGCTAACAGTTAACCGTTAATAAGCTCGTGCGCAGAAGAGTGCGTTATCTTACTGTCGGTTTAACTTCACCTAGCCTTAATGCTAGCTGTCGGTTAACGCCAACTGCCCAGCGGTTGACGTTAACTGACAGCTAACGTTAGCCTTAATGCTAGCTGTCGGTTAACGCCAACTGCCCAGCGGTTGACGTTAACTGACAGCTAACGTTAGCCTTAATGCTAGCTGTCGGCTAACGCCAACTGCCCAGCGGTTGACGTTAACTGACAGCTAACGTTAGCCTTAATGCTAGCTGTCGGTTAACGCCAACTGCCCAGCGGTTGACGTTAACTGACAGCTAACGTTAGCCTTAATGCTAGCTGTCAGCTAACGTCAACTGCCCAGCGGCTGGAGATTAACGTTACTCTTCCGTTGGCGACCAGAGCTCGGTAGACATCCCCACATCTCACTCTTCATTAAGTTTCTGCTAATCAGTCATTAACTGCAGGCAGTCTACAGTCACCTAAATGTCTTACCTGCATCCTCCTGTTTGTATTTAACTTCAGCGGCTTCAGCGCGTGCACTTGGCCATCCTTCAGTAGCACACTGGATCCGAACCTTCACCGCTTCATTGGATTAATAGCAGGCTGCGGAACGGCTTGAAGGTGCATTGCGCCCCCTGCTGTACCGGCTGTGTAATCTATAGCTCAGAACTTGTAGGAGTAGAATGGAGATGGAGAGGAGATGAAGAGGAGATGAAGAGGAGATGGAGGGGAGATGGAGAGGAGATGAAGAGGAGATGGAGAGGAGATGGAGAGGAGATGGAGAGGAGATGGAGAGGAGATGAAGAGGAGATGGAGAGGAGATGAAGAGTAGATGAAGAGGAGATGGAGGGGAGATGAAGAGGAGATGAAGAGTAGATGAAGAGGAGATGGAGAGGAGATGGAGAGGAGATGAAGAGGAGATGAAGAGGAGATGGAGAGGAGATGGAGAGGAGATGAAGAGGAAATGGAGAGGAAATGGAGGGGAGATGGAGAGGAGATGAAGAGGAGATGGAGAGTAGATGAAGAGGAGATGAAGAGGAGATGGAGAGGAGATGAAGAGTAGATGAAGAGTAGATGAAGAGGAGATGGAGAGGAGATGGAGAGGAGATGGAGAGTAGATGAAGAGGAGATGAAGAGTAGATGGAGCGGAGATGGAGCGGAGATGGAGAGGAGATGAAGAGGAGATGAAGAGGAGATGGAGAGTAGATGAAGAGGAGATGGAGAGGAGATGAAGAGGAGATGAAGAGGAGATGGAGAGGAGATGGAGAGTAGATGAAGAGGAGATGAAGAGGAGATGAAGAGGAGATGGAGAGTAGATGGAGAGGAGATGAAGAAGACATGAAGAGGAGACGGAGAGGAGATGAAGAGGAGATGGAGGGGAGATGGAGCGGATATGAAGAGGAGATGGAGAGGAGATGAAGAGGAGATGGAGAGGAGATGGAGAGTAGATGAAGAGGAGATGAAGAGGAGATGGAGAGGAAATGAAGAGGAGATGGAGAGTAGATGAAGAGGAGATGAAGAGTAAATGGAGCGGAGATGGAGCGGAGATGGAGAGGAGATGGAGAGTAGATGAAGAGGAGATGAAGAGGAGATGGAGAGTAGATGAAGAGGAGATGAAGAGTAGATGGAGGGGAGATGAAGAGGAGATGGAGAGTAGATGAAGAGGAGACGGAGAGGAGATGAAGAGGAGATGGAGGGGAGATGGAGAGTAGATGGAGAGGAGATGAAGAAGAGATGAAGAGGAGACGGAGAGGAGATGAAGAGGAGATGGAGGGGAGGTGGAGAGGAGATGGAGAGGAGATGGAGAGGAGATGAAGAGGAGATGAAGAGTAGATGGAGGGGAGATGAAGAGGAGATGGAGAGTAGATGAAGAGGAGACGGAGAGGAGATGAAGAGGAGATGGAGGGGAGATGGAGAGTAGATGGAGAGGAGATGAAGAAGAGATGAAGAGGAGACGGAGAGGAGATGAAGAGGAGATGGAGGGGAGGTGGAGAGGAGATGGAGGGGAGATGGAGCGGATATGAAGAGGAGATGGAGAGGAGATGAAGAGGAGATGGAGAGGAGATGGAGAGTAGATGAAGAGGAGATGAAGAGGAGATGGAGAGTAGATGAAGAGGAGATGAAGAGTAGATGGAGGGGAGATGAAGAGGAGATGGAGAGTAGATGAAGAGGAGACGGAAGGAGATGAAGAGGAGATGGAGGGAGATGGAGAGTAGATGGAGAGGAGATGAAGAAGAGATGAAGAGGAGACGGAGAGGAGATGAAGAGGAGATGGAGGGGAGATGGAGCGGATATGAAGAGGAGATGGAGAGGAGATGAAGAGGAGATGAAGAGGAGATGGAGGGGAGATGGAGAGGAGATGAAGAGGAGATGGAGAGGAGATGAAGAGGAGATGGAGAGGAGATGGAGAGGAGATGGAGAGGAGATGAAGAGGAGATGGAGAGTAGATGAAGAGTAGATGAAGAGGAGATGAAGAGGGGGATTTGTGCCAAGAAAGCTGCAGATTTAAAATCAGAGGAGAGATGCTTTTTAAACGTGTGCTAAATGAGTGTCTGTGTTTTATAGTGTGAATTGCCTTTTCATCATCATCATTAATATTTCACGGTGCAAGTTGACTTTTGTGCGTATTGTTAACATGTGGTCCAGACTCTTTTCTTCTTTTAATGAATCAGGTTTGTTCACACACAGAATGTGGAAAGAATACAATTACACAGTTTACAGAAATCATGTGATAAGGGACACCCCAAAGAAACTCGACAGAGTGTATGTTGATCTTAAATTTTGATCTCGCCTGAGAAGAAGCGGGAAGTACGAGTATTGATCAATCAGGTCAATTCACAGGATGTTTTAGAAATGTTTAAGATTTCAGCTGAAGTCTGACACCAGAAACTCCCCTTCAACTCTGAAAACAGGCTCCAAATCCTCCTCCAGCCTTCTTTCTCTGACAGCCAACAACAACACAGATCTTAAATCCACACTGGAGTCCAGTAAAGCAACAAAAAATCGGATTAAATTCGCAGTTTTTCACTCATTAAGACGTTTAAAGTGATGATCAGAGTCAGTCACTCTTCTCAGCTGCGGTGCAGCAGCGCCCTCTGCCGGCGCCGCGGTGAATTACACCACTGTCTCACTTGTCTCACTTGTCTCACTTGTCTCACTTAAAAGTCAAAAATCCTCCTCCATGCATAAAATTCCCAGCATGCCCTGCGAGCCTGCAGATAAAACTCATAATTGTTCAGAACCGGGTCAGATTGGGTCTTTATGAGTTGTACAAACTGTAGCAGCCACAGTACAGCCTCCCTGAGCTCTGAAGGCTGTTCTGCTCTCTGCCTTTATGAAGCCACTCAGTCTGCTCACAGACAGAACTGTCATAGGGTCACACCATGACTCTGAGGGGTCCAGGTCCTGACCCATATATAAACCAGACTGTTCCCGCCCAACGATTGTGTAACTTCGGTTACACGTATACTAAAATTGGAACGATACAGAGAAGATTAGCATGGCCCCTGCGCAAGGATGACACGCAAATTCGTGAAGCGTTCCTCATTTTGACTTTTAGTTGAAAAGCCAGAGCCACTGTGAATTACACCCTGTCTCACTTGTCTCAGATTTGGTGCCAATTAGAAGTGTTTCTGTTTTTTCACAGTTTCATTTATTTCATTTTCACTTCCAAGAGGTTGGAAGTGAACCATGATTTGGTTTCGGATAAGCAGGCGATGAGGGAAGAGGGTGTGAGTGTGGAGTTTGGTTTACTGGAAAGGTAGAGCTGGGTGTCTTCCCTGTAGCAGTGGTAATGAATGTTGAATTTGCTTGTCTCAGTTAAATGTCAAAATGAGGAACGCTTCACGAATTTGCGTGTCATCCTTGCGCAGGGGCCATGCTAATCTTCTCTGTATCGTTCCAATTTTAGTATACGTGTAACCGAAGTTACACAATATTTGAGCAGGAAGAGTCTGGTTTATATACGGGTCAGGACCCGGACCCCTCAGAGTCATGGTGTGACCCTATGACAGTTCTGTCTGTGAGCAGACTGAGTGGCTTCATAAAGGCAGAGAGCAGAACAGCCTTCAGAGCTCAGGGAGGCTGTACTGTGGCTGCTACAGTTTGTACAACTCATAAAGACCCAATCTGACCCGGTTCTGAACAATTATGAGTTTTATCTGTATGCTGCAGGCTCGCAGGGCATGCTGGGAATTTTATGCATGGAGGAGGATCTTTGACTTTTAAGTGAGACAACTGAGACAAATGAGACAAGTGAGACAAGTGAGACAAATGAGACAGTGGTGTAATTCACCGCGGCGCCGGCAGAGGGCGCTGCTGCACCGCAGCTGAGAAGAGTGACTGACTCTGATCATCACTTTAAACGTCTTAATGAGTGAAAAACTGCAATTCTAATCAAAGTTTTTGTCACTTTACTGGACTCCAGTGTGGATTTGAGATCTGTGTTGTTGTTTGGTGTCAGAGAAAGGAGCCTGGAGGAGGATTTTTGACTTTTAAGTGAGACAACTGAGACAACTGAGACAGGGTGTAATTCACTGTGGCGTCAGCTTTTCAACTAAAAGCCAAAATGAGGAACGCTTCACGAATTTGCGTGTCATCCTTGCGCAGGGGCCATGCTAATCTTCTCTGTATCGTTCCAATTTTAGTATACGTGTAACCGAAGTTACACGACATTTGAGAGTGAACAGTCTGCTTTATATATGGGTCTGGACCCGGACCCCTCAGAGTCATGGTGTGACCCTATGACAGTTCTGTCTGTGAGCAGACTGAGTGGCTTCATAAAGGCAGAGAGCAGAACAGCCTTCAGAGCTCAGGGAGGCTGTACTGTGGCTGCTACAGTTTGTGCAACTCATAAAGACCCAATCTGACCCGGTTCTGAACAATTATGAGTCTTATCTACAGGCTCGCAGGGCATGCTGGGAATTTTATGCATGGAGGAGTATTTTTGACTTTTAAGTGAGACAACTGAGACAAGTGAGACAAGTGAGACAAGTGAGACAGTGGTGTAATTCACCGCGGCGCCGGCAGAGGGCGCTGCTGCACCGCAGCTGAGAAGAGTGACTGACTCTGATCATCACTTTAAACGTCTTAATGTGTGAAAAACTGCAATTTTAATCAAAGATTTTGTCACTTTACTGGACTCCAGTGTGGATTTAAGATCTGTGTTGTTGTTTGGTGTCAGAGAAAGGAGCCTGGAGGAGGATTTTTGACTTTTAAGTGAGACAACTGAGACAAGTGAGACAGGGTGTAATTCACAGTGGCTCTGGCTTTTCAATTAAAAGTCAAAATGAGGAACGCTTCACGAATTTGCGTGTCATCCTTGCGCAGGGGCCATGCTAATCTTCTCTGTATCGTTCCAATTTTAGTATACGTGTAACCGAAGTTACACAATCTTCGGGCAGGAACAGTCTGGTTTATATATGGGTCAGGACCTGGACCCCTCAGAGTCATGGTGTGACCCTATGACAGTTCTGTCTGTGAGCAGACTGAGTGGCTTCATAAAGGCAGAGAGCAGAACAGCCTTCAGAGCTCAGGGAGGCTGAACTGTGGCTGCTACAGTTTGTACAACTCATAAAGACCCAATTTGACCCGGTTCTGAACAATTATGATTTTTAATTGTATGCTGCCGGCTCGCAGGGCATGCTGGGAATTTTATGCACGGAGGAGGATTTTTGACTTTTAAGTGAGACAACTGAGACAAGTGAGACAAGTGAGACAAGTGAGACAGCGGTGTAATTCACCGCGGCGCCGGCAGAGGGCGCTGCTACACCGCAGCTGAGAAGAGTGACTGATTCTGATCATCAATTTAAACGTCTTAATGTGTGAAAAACTGCAATTTTAATCAAAGTTTTTGTCACTTTACTGGACTCCAGTGTGGATTTAAGATCTGTGTTGTTGTTTGGTGTCAGAGAAAGGAGCCTGGCGGAGGATTTTTTACTTTTAAGTGAGACAACTGAGATAACTGAGACAGGGTGTGATTCACAGTGGCGTCAGCTTTTCAACTAAAAGTCAAAATGAGGAACGCTTCACGAATTTGCGTGTCATCCTTGCGCAGGGGCCATGCTAATCTTCTCTGTATCGTTCCAATTTTAGTATACGTGTAACCGAAATTACACAGAATTTAAGAGGGAACAGTCTGGTTTATATATGGGTCAGGACCCGGACCCCTCAGAGTCATGGTGTGACCCTGTGACAGTTCTGTCTGTGAGCAGACTGAGTGGCTTCATAAAGGCAGAGAGCAGAACAAGCCTTCAGAGCTCAGGGAGGCTGTACTGTGGCTGCTACAGTTTGTACAACTCATAAAGACCCAATCTGACCCGGTTCTGAACTATTATGAGTTTTATCTGCAGGCTCGCAGGGCATGCTGGGAATTTTATGCATGAGGAGGATCTTTGACTTTTAAATGAGACAAATGAGATAAGTGAGACAAGTGAGACAAGTGAGACAAGTGAGACAGCGGTGTAATTCACCGCGGCGCCGGCAGAGGGCGCTGCTGCACCGCAGCTGAGAAGAGTGACTGACTCTGATCATCAATTTAAACGTCTTAATGAGTGAAAAACTGCAATTTTAATCAAAGATTTTGTCACTTTACTGGACTCCAGTGTGGATTTAAGATCTGTGTTTTTGTTTGGTGTCAGAAAGGAGCCTGGAGGAGGATTTTTGACTTTTAAGTGAGACAACTGAGGCTAAAAGTCTTTTCAGCTAAAAGTCAAAATGAGGAACGCTTCACGAATTTGCGTGTCATCCTTGCGCAGGGGCCATGCTAATCTTCTCTGTATCGTTCCAATTTTAGTATACGTGTAACCGAAGTTACACGACATTTGAGCAGGAACAGTCTGGTTTATATATGGGTCAGGACCCGGACCCCTCAGAGTCATGGTGTGACCCTAATGACAGTTCTGTCTGTGAGCAGACTGAGTGGCTTCATAAAGGCAGAGAGCAGAACAGCCTTCAGAGCTCAGGGAGGCTGTACTGTGGCTGCTACAGTTTGTACAACTCATAAAGACCCAATCTGACCCGGTTCTGAACGATTATGAGTTTTATCTGTATACTGCCGGCTCGCAGGGCATGCTGGGAATTTTATGCATGGAGGTGGATCTTTGACTTTTAAGTGAGAAAAATTAAGACAACTGAGACAACTGAGACAAATGAGACAAGTGAGACAGTGGTGTAATTCACCGCGGCGCCGGCAGAGGGCGCTGCTGCACCGCAGCTGAGAAGAGTGACTGACTCTGATCATCACTTTAAACGTCTTAATGTGTGAAAAACTGCAATTTTAATCAGAGTTTTTGTCACTTTACTGGACTCCAGTGTGGATTTAAGATCTGTGTTGTTGTTTGGTGTCAGAGAAAGGAGCCTGGAGGAGGATTTTTGACTTTTAAGTGAGACAAGTGAGACAGGGTGTAATTCACAGTGGCTCTGGCTTTTCAACTAAAAGTCAAAATGAGGAACGCTTCACGAATTTGCGTGTCATCCTTGCGCAGGGGCCATGCTAATCTTCTCTGTATCGTTCCAATTTTAGTATACGTGTAACCGAAGTTACACAGAACTTGAGAGGGAACAGTCTGGTTTATATATGGGTCAGGACCCGGACCCCTCAGAGTCATGGTGTGACCCTATGACAGTTCTGTCTGTGAGCAGACTGAGTGGCTTCATAAAGGCAGAGAGCAGAACAGCCTTCAGAGCTCAGGGAGGCTGTACTGTGGCTGCTACAGTTTGTACAACTCATAAAGACCCAATCTGACCCGGTTCTGAACAATTATGAGTTTTATCGATGCTGCAGGCTCGCAGGGCATGCTGGGAATTTTATGCATGGAGGAGGATCTTTGACTTTTAAGTGAGACAAGTGAGACAAATGAGACAGTGGTGTAATTCACCGCGGCGCCGGCAGAGGGCGCTGCTGCACCGCAGCTGAGAAGAGTGACTGACTCTGATCATCACTTTAAACGTCTTAATGTGTGAAAAACTGCAATTTTAATCAAAGTTTTTGTCACTTTACTGGATTAAGATTTGTGTTTTTGTTTGGTGTCAGAGAAAGGAGCCTGGAGGAGGATTTTTGACTTTTAAGTGAGACAACTGAGACAAGTGAGACAAAATCTTTTCAATTAAAAGCCAAAATGAGGAACGCTTCACGAATTTGCGTGTCATCCTTGCGCAGGGGCCATGCTAATCTTCTCTGTATCGTTCCAATTTTAGTATACGTGTAACCGAAGTTACACAGAACTTGAGAGGGAACAGTCTGGTTTATATATGGGTCAGGACCCGGACCCCTCAGAGTCATGGTGTGACTCTCCGACATTTCTGTATGTGAGTAGACTGAGTGGCTTCATAAAGGCAGGGCATGCTGGGTATTTTATGCAATGAGCTCCTAATGAGCGGGGTGGGTGGGGGAGGGACGGCATTCAGAGAAGGGGGGCAATTGGGGGATGTGAACTAACTAACTAGGACTCAGTGTCCTCAGCCTGGTCCAGGTGATCTGGATCCACTTCAGTCAGTCCAGAACACAGAAAGACAGTGGTACTGCTGCCGGTTTATTAAGCAAAGTTCAAAGAATTTAAACTGAGTTCGCTCTTGTTGCTAAGCTAACAGGCTCAAATGTGTTCATACTGTTTACTTTGTTTGTATGTGGCGGACCCTGCCACCTCTAGCTTTACACATTGTTCTTGGACCTTATTTTGCTCCTTTAAGAGGCTGAGTTGAATCCACATGAAGGACACATGAATGCATGAAAAGAAATAAGTCATAACATACAGCTGTGGCTCAGAACCGACCCTGTTCTGGTCCAGATCCCAGGTCTCAGTCAGGGACACCGTATTCTCGCTGCCAGATCTAGATCATGAATCGTAGCCACCCAGAGACGAGTTTGTGAGACATTTTTCTTTTTGAATGAAACCGGAAGCAGGAAGAAAACATGCAGAGCTGAGACAAACTGTGAACATGAGTAACAGTTTAATCTGTTGGATAAAAATCAGACCGTGTTACACAAATCTTCACTCTGGAATGATGTGATAAAAGGTCCACTGGTGGTTTGAGTCCACAGAGATGTCCTCTTTGGTCTCTCCGGTCCAAGGAACGAGAGTAATAATCCTGCTGGAGCTGAGCTGGTGGAGTTTTTTGTTAGATCCGTCTCAGTGATCGCAGCAGAGACAGAACCTCAGCTTCAGGTCCACATTAAAGCCTGACATGGAGCTCTTAAAGCCTCGTCTGTATTCACTCCTGTTCCTGGTTTCAGGCTGAGCCGAGGAGCTGCGCGTGGCTGTCAACGTCTGCACGAGTCTGAGAGCTGATCACACGCGGAAGCTCGTCTGTCTCTCTACTGCCTCCCCCACCCCCACTCCCTCTCCCTCAGGAATGTAGGAGGAGTTTCATTGCATAAAATACCCAGCATGCCCTGCGAGCCTTCAGCATGCAGATAAAACTCATAATGGTTCAGAACCGGGTCAGATTGGGTCCTCATGAGACAGTACAGCCTCCCTGAGCTCTGAAGGCTGTTCTGCTCTCTGCCTTTATGAAACCACTCAGTCTGCTCACATACAGAACTGTCATAGGGTCACACCATGACTCTGAGGGGTCCGGGTCCTGACCCGTATATAAAGCAGATGGTTCCCTCTCTAATGTCGTGTAACTTCGGTTACACGTATACTAAAATTGGAACGATACAGAGAAGATTAGCATGGCCCCTGCGCAAGGATGACACGCAAATTCGTGAAGCGTTCCTCATTTTGGGTTTTAACTGTGAGACGGTTCATGCGGTGTAATTCACCGCGGCGCCGGCAGAGGGCGCTGCTGCACAGCAGGACGATTTTTGACTTTTAAGTGAGACAACTGAGACAAGTGAGACAGTATGTAATTCACTGGCTGTACTGTCTCATGAGGACCCAATCTGAGCTGGTTCTGAACAATTATGAGTTTTATCTGCACACTGACGCTCGCAGGGCATGCATGCAGGAGGATTTTTGACTTTTAAGTGAGACAACTGAGACAAGTGAGACAGGGTGTGATTCACAGTGGCTCTGGCTTTTCAACTAAAAGTCAAAATGAGGAACGCTTCACGAATTTGCGTGTCATCCTTGCGCAGGGGCCATGCTAATCTTCTCTGTATCGTTCCAATTTTAGTATACGTGTAACCGAAGTTACACGACATTGGAGAGGGAACCATCTGCTTTATATATGGGTCTGGACCCGGACCCCTCAGAGTCATGGTGTGACCCTATGACAGTTCTGTATGTGAGTAGACTGAGTGGCTTCATAAAGGCAGAGAGCAGAACAGCCTTCAGAGCTCAGGGAGGCTGTACTGTGGCTGCTACAGTCTGTACAACTCATAAAGACCCAATCTGACCCGGTTCTGAACAATTATGAGTTTTATCTGCAGGCTCGCAGGGCATGCTGGGAATTTTATGCATGGAGGAGGATCTTTGACTTTTAAGTGAGACAAGTGAGACAAGTGAGACAAGTGAGACAGTGGTGTAATTCACCGCGGCGCCGGCAGAGGGCGCTGCTGCACCGCAGCTGAGAAGAGTGACTGACTCTGATCATCACTTTAAACGTCTTAATGTGTAAAAAACTGTGAATTTAATCAAAGTTTTTGTCACTTTACTGGACTCCAGTGTGGATTTAAGATCTGTGTTTTTGTTTGGTGTCAGAGAAAGGAGCCTGGAGGAGGATTTTTGACTTTTAAGTGAGACAACTGAGACAAGTGAGACTAAAAGTCTTTTCAATTAAAAGTCAAAATGAGGAACGCTTCACGAATTTGCGTGTCATCCTTGCGCAGGGGCCATGCTAATCTTCTCTGTATCGTTCCAATTTTAGTATACGTGTAACCGAAGTTACACAGAACTTGAGAGGGAACAGTCTGGTTTATATATGGGTCAGGACCCGGACCCCTCGGAGTCATGGTGGGACCCTATGACAGTTCTGTATGTGAGCAGACTGAGTGGTTTCATAAAGGCAGAGAGCAGAACAGCCTTCAGAGCTCAGGGAGGCTGTACTGTGGCTGCTACAGTTTGTACAACTCATAAAGACCCAATCTGACCCGGTTCTGAACAATTATGAGTTTTATCTGAAAGCTGCAGGCTCGCAGGGCATGCTGGGAATTTTATGCATGGAAGAGGATCTTTGACTTTTAAGTGAGACAACTGAGACAAGTGAGACAAGTGAGACAGTGGTGTAATTCACCGCGGCGCCGGCAGAGGGCGCTGCTGCACCGCAGCTGAGAAGAGTGACTGACTCTGATCATCACTTTAAACGTCTTAATGTGTGAAAAACTGCAATTTTAATCAAAGTTTTGTCACTTTACTGGATTAAGATTTGTGTTTTCCTGTTTGGTGTCAGAGAAAGGAGCCTGGAGGAGGATTTTTGACTTTTAAGTGAGACAACTGAGACAAGTGAGACAGGGTGTAATTCACAGTGGCTCTGGCTTTTCAACTAAAAGTCAAAATGAGGAACGCTTCACGAATTTGCGTGTCATCCTTGCGCAGGGGCCATGCTAATCTTCTCTGTATCGTTCCAATTTTAGTATACGTGTAACCGAAGTTACACGACGTTTGAGAGGGAACAGTCTGGTTTATATATGGGTCAGGACCCGGACCCCTCAGAGTCATGGTGTGACCCTATGACAGTTCTGTATGTGAGCAGACTGAGTGGCTTCATAAAGGCAGAGAGCAGAACAGCCTTCAGAGCTCAGGGAGGCTGAACTATGGCTGCTACAGTTTGTACAACTCATAAAGACCCAATCTGACCCGGTTCTGAACCATTATGAGTTTTATCTGCATGCTGAAGGCTCGCAGGGCATGCTGGGTATTTTATGCAATGAGCTCCTATGTCAGTGAGCGGGGTGGGTGGGGGAGGGACGGCATTCAGAGAAGGGGGGCAAATTGGGGATGTGAACTAACTAACTAGGACTCAGCGTCCTCAGCCTGGTCCAGGTGATCTGGATCCACTGCAGTCAGTCCAGAACACAGAAAGACAGTTAACAGTGAAAAGACAGTGGTGTAATTCACCGCGGCGCCGGCAGAGGGCGCTGCTGCACCGCGGCTGAGAAGAGTGACTGACTGTGATCATCACTTTAAACGTCTTAATGTGTGAAAACCTTCAATTTTAACCCGAGTTTTTGTCACTTTACTGGACTCCAGTGTGGATTTAAGAAACTGAAGCTGTCAAAATGATAACTGCATGTTCACCTGCGTCTGAGTGGCCACTTGTGAACAGATCTCACTTCTGTGTTATATCTGCAAACATGAAGAAGAATGAAAGAAGTTCATGGAGAACATTCCCACAAGAAGGTCCAAATAATGAAGAGTTTCAAAAAGTTTATAAAGGTTCCCAACAACTCACTAAATTAAAAATAAATCAAACATTTAAAGACGCGACAGTTTTTCAGTATTTGCCGGATGGAGCCAGTGTGAAGTAATGAGAGAGGACTGAAACAACGATATGATGTTGAAGCACAAACAGCAATAAAGTGCAGAGTAACGTACAGATGTAGATGTGAACATCTGGAGAAATACAGTGTGATATGTTGCAGCACTAAGAGAAAATATAAAGTGCACAGAATAAACAGATCTGACATGAACAGGTCAGTTACAGAAGCGCTAAACAGTTTGTCCCAAAATAATAGATACAATTTTATTTATTTTCTTGAGTTATTTATATCTAAGATGTTTATCTACATGTTTGTTAATAATGTCAGCATCTTGATGACAAAAACCCCAAAACATGATTAAACGACGCCGTGCACGTCGCTGTATTATCAAAAATACAATGTAATTATCACTTCGGTCAGAAAAAGAAGAAGAGCGACCGGTGCCGTCACCAGAGCCTTTCTGAAAAGTTGCTATTTTCAACTCGAAGCGCTCAGATAAAAGAGGCTGCCGCTCAGATAAAACGCAAACGCGAGGCTTTCAGGTTTGATTTTGGATCAGGCCCGGCTGATTTAAGGGCTCGGTTCTTGGTAGAGATCCAAACTCTACTGAGTGAAACTCTTGTGACAACTGAATAAAGAACAACAACAATCAGAAACAATACAAAATACACACAAACTATTTACATGAACTGTTATTTGTTTTCCTCTTAATTGTACGGACATAATTCAAAATGAGCGAAGGACGTCAATGATCCTTCAAGATTTAAATCAAGCCTGTAAAAAGTCTTCCGTCTGATATTCGTGCTTTTAAATTAAGTAAAATACTATATAAGGTGCACACAGGCCTATAAATGCTGCTGAGACGTAGCAGAGTCGTGTTTAGAATAAAGACATTTCGAGGTATCATATGGATGCAAACACTCGGAATGATTCCAGCACTGAAGTCAGAACTGGAGGCGTTTCTAACAGAACCACTCGGGTCAGCGGAGGGAGGCGAGCCACTGCTCCGGACTCCGTCCTCTGGCTGCTGCAGGACAGTAGTTGACTCTCTGTCCGTCGTCCTTCCTCAGCCGTCTGTGGCCCGTCTCTTTAACCTTCCTCAGTCCACACCGACCACAGCGGATGATGGAGGGAGCTCTGAGTCTGACCGTCTCTCCCCTTTCAGCCGCCTCCACCTGCATCTCCGCCATCCGCTTACGATGCCAGGCAGTGGACCTCGGAGTCTGAGGGGCTGCAGAGGTAGAGGCGGCAGTGTGCTCCTCCTCCTCCTCCTCCTCCTCATTCTCCTCTCCATCTAGTGGAGGCATGTCTTTGTAGATGGAGGTCGTCTCCTCCACCTTTATCTCCGCCATCTGCTCACGATGCCAGGCAATGGAACTCACAGTCTGAGTGGCTGCAGAGGTGGAGGCAGTAGAGACGGAGGAGGTGGAGGCAGGTAAAGCACATAGTGGGCTGGCAGTGTGCTCCTCCTCCTCCTCCTCCTCCTCCTCCTCCTCCTCCGCCTCCTCCTCCTCTCCCTCTAGTGGAGGCATGTCTTTGTAGATGGAGGTCGTCTCCTCCACCTGCATGTAACACACAGAAGTAAGAGCTCACAAATCAGTTCAGGACGATCAACTGGAGGATGCAGCGTCTCTGATTACCGAGTGCTCCTCCTCCTCCTCCTCCTCCTCCTCCTCCTCCTCCACACTCAGCTCCTCATTGATGCCCAGCTCATCTGGGAGCATCCGCCCATTTTGCTCAAAGAGATAACTGACCCCGATCAGCTCCCCTGAGGAAGAAGCAGTGTAAATAACGTCAGATTTCTTCCTTTAACGCCTCCAGTATTTGTCCGTCCTGGTTGTTTGTGTTACCGGTGTGCTGCAGCTGCTCCACCAAGCTTTCGACCGGCGTCCGTCCATAGAACCGCTGAGCCACCTGGCTGAAGGCTCGCTGCTCCTTGCTGCTGTAGCACCTGATGGCGGTGTCGACCTCGCCTGCTGCCGCCTGGGCTCAGTCCTCGTTCCACCGCACCAGACCCTCCAGCAGGTAGACCTGGAACAGGCGGCCGCTGGCCACCGTGTCTGCAACATGAGAGACACGTTGGGATTATTTTTCAAACTAGAATCGTATTAAAATGTTTTTATGAGTGTTTACTGAGCAGCTACACTCTGAATTATTATATTCAGCCACAAACTGAAGTCCCGACTGCTCTGCTGTTCAGGCTCACCTGGGATGAA
Source organism: Lagodon rhomboides (assembly GCA_039737535.1). Taxonomy (NCBI): domain Eukaryota; kingdom Metazoa; phylum Chordata; class Actinopteri; order Spariformes; family Sparidae; genus Lagodon; species Lagodon rhomboides. The sequence goes on from CM077801.1 coordinate 27,400,512, forward strand.
CCTGTTGATGATCTGGTGGAACAAGCTGAGGGACGTCAGGCCGCGGGAACAGCGATACTTTGGCAGGACCGCCTCTCCTTTGGTCACCTGACCGACCCATGCATGCAGAAGGGATGCAGCTGTACCTGGAGGCAGGACACATGTCTCCTCTCCCGGCTCCAGATCGCCTCCATCCGGTCCCGGTCCAGCAGCGGGACGCCTCCACTGCCAGAGTTTCTCATGAAGCGTTCCAAAGTCTCTTGAAGGCGTTGCTCGACCTCCTGAGCGCCGCGGGTGTGACAGCGACAGTGCAGAGACTTCTCCTCTGGGCTCAGTGTGACGTCCTCTCTGGACAGGTCCAGCTGCTTGGCTCTCCTCAGGCGGGAAACGTCTTTCGGGTGCCACTTGAAGATGCAGCCAAAGAGACGCTGCATGAAGACAGAGTACAGCGGGTGGAAGCGTGAGGTCACGCCTGCCGCCAGCCTGCGCACGAATGTCAGGGTGTCCAGCCTGATGGACAGCTGCGGCCATGCTGGGAACAGACCAGCTGCCTCCGGCGTCCCTCCGTCCCCGGTGCAGCAGCCTTTGGCAACATAGAGGACAAGAGGAGGATCCCGTCCCGCCTGTTGGTATCGGTCCTGCAGGCCCCTCGCCATGTTCTTCAGGCCGTGGCCCTCAGTCGCTGTCAGGACTGACGTCAGGACCTGCCCCAGCTCGTTCCCCACGCTGGTCATACACTGGGCCGTCCTAGCCTCAGTTCCTGCCAGCTTCCTGATCACCTGCAGAGGACAGGTGTGTTCACACATCAGCAGAGGTGCAGCTTTTCCCACATGTGAGATGTAACCAGCAGGGTCAGATTACAGACACGTGTTGTTCACTGATGTTCTCACCTTCGTGGTGGAGGCCATCTTCAGGATGGAGCCGAAGGTGGAGGTCACCCTCATCGTCAGTTCCTCCCTCCTGCTGAAGGACTCCCTGATGTACAGAGACAGCAGCCAGCTGCAGCTGGGGACGGCCTCCATCTTGGGCAGAGGTGGAGGAGGAGGCACCCGAACACCAGAGAGCTCCAACCTCCTGCAGGTCTGCAGGAAGTGGGTCCCCCTCCTCATCCACTCTGCCGTGTGCTGCTCCGACAGGAAGGAGCGAAGGCGGCTCACGCTGCTGCCCAGCGAGCATCGTCTCAGCTGAGCCAACACCTTCCTGTCACACGAGAGCCTGAAACACACAAACAGGCTCAGTTACACACGTTTAGTATAACTTTAACTGTGTCACACTGAGTCTTACAGCAGCAAATAACAACTACGTTCATTATTATCATTCAGCGACTGTTATTCTGATTATATTCATAAATAATCCATCAGTCCAAGACTTTTCATTTACTGTCAGAATTACAAAGAAAAGCAGCAAATCTGTCAAGATTTTGACATTTTTGCTTGAAAAATGACAAATGATTGAACAATTATCAGAATAGTTGACAACTTATGCACTTTCTGCTGAATAAAATGATTAATCAGCTATTAATCAAAGTCTGACCGTACTGAGGCCTGTGTGGTTCATCATGTGTACCTGCAGGCCAACACTGCACAGAAGAGCTGCTGGTGATCCAAGTCCAGCTGCTCCCTGATGCTCTCCGACCAGCCGGCCACCTTCTTCCTACAGGACCTGCAGAAGAAAATGCTTTTAAATGACGTGTACGCACTGATACACAATGTTGTATATGTGCACTGTGTAACTTCATCTGCTAGCATTGAATTCATCAGCACCTGCACTGTAGGTACTCTGTGGCCATGTAGTACCAGCCGTCCACGTCCAGGACTTTGCGGACAGTCTTGTAGAGTCCACAGCCCGTCAGCTTCTTCAGGCAGAACGGACACCTGAGCTGGTACTGCCACATGCGGTACGGAGCCCAGAAGAAGAAGGGGCGCTGGAAGAAGGCGTCAGGGGAGCGCGGACACTGTTGGTAGAGCAGCCTGGGACCAGGCGGGTGGTACCACAGCTGGAGGGCTTTAGTCAACACCGTCTGCCCCGTCTGGTCCTGAACAAAGAGGGCCCTGCTGATCCACTCGTGCTGCTCTGGAGGCAAGCTTCTCCTCCAGGGTTCAGGCAGGAGGAGCTGTCACACATCAACAACACACAGTTCACCGAGCTGCTGCTTTAAACAACAACCTGCTGATACATGTGACAACACCAACCTGAGCTGGAGGAGCTGGAGGTGGAGGAGCTGGAGGTGGAGGAGATGCTGTGACCAACAATAAGTACATATTATAGAGTTATAAAGAAATCTAATAAAACAGGTAATAAAAGTCTATGAGCTCCTGCTGTATGGACGGCAGCTGTATGAAACACAGACTCACCTGAAGTAGCAGCATCTTCCTCCTTCGGCTGCTCCTCTTCATCCTCTGAGGAACCTGCAGCCACATTTAAAACTGTTGTTACACAAACATCACTGAAGAACAACCGGCTGCACTTCTGCTTCACAGTAACCTCGAACAGTGAAACAGTCGAGATGTGAGCGAAGACTAAAACAGAAGATGACTGGATACACACTCGACAGGACTGTGGACCTTCTCTTCCTCCTCAGCCAAGGATGCTGGGGAGGAGGTGAAGCTGTGGAGGTCGATGGTGCTGCAGAGGAACACCGGCTGGAGGAGGAGGAGGGCGATGAGGCGGTGGTGGCAGGTGAGGGGGAGTCAACTGCTCTGTGATCCATTTCTACAAAAAGACAAGAATATAACAAGAATATAAAGGGCTGAATGACATCATAACAATGTTATTAATGTACAAATAATGTAAATAATGATTGTCTGATATCTTCTAAATAAACTAACCCTTAAAACAGACAAGTGCCTTTTGTAAATCTCAGCAGTCACATTACATTTTCACCTCAAACGTCTGATTTCATACTCTTACTTCCCAGCTACTGAGACTAAAGGTGATGAATTTGGTTCAGTCAGTCGGCCGAACGATACACATGAGTGTTAACTTAAATAGCACGTACACTTCCTCATTGTAGAATTACATTTAAATGTAATTTATAACAGAAATTAATTAAATCGGCAAGTTTACGTGAGCGGGAACCTCTGTGATACACAGGCGCAGTGGAGAACTGCCTTGACGGAGCAGCAACTTAAAGCTAAAGCTAAAACAGAGCTATTGCGAGCTGGGACAATGAAATATAACACAGACACTTCACTTACTACACTTTTGGGAATAAAACGGCACGATTTCTAGTAGAAAATTTAGTGACTTCATTACGGGATTTGGGGTAACGTTATGACCAAGTAATTAAGTAAACTTTAGTTGCGCTAGTTTATACTTCAACAACGTTACAACCGTCAACCGTCAAAGTTAGAGCGTTCACAGTGGAGCAACTTACCTGACAAAGAGGACAACTACAAATTAAAGGTTATTCTCAGGCGTAAAAATAAACCTTTAAAACTTGAGTCACGTCTTTAGCTAGCTGTCGAAGTGCTAACTACGCAACGTACGCATCACTCACCTACGGAATATAAAAGCAACCCGGCGTCCAATCAGAGCTCTTAGCTTGGAATTGAAGTCTTCCACGGGCCAATAGGGAGCGACTACAAAGGCTCAGAGGCGGGACATCACTGAGAGGGAGGTTGATCCGAAATGTTTGTAACTGCGCACACTGACCTGATAGTTACAGTGAATGACAAAGTGACAGCTGTTGTTTTCTATGAAAATATTTCATTTTGTACGCTCAAAATGAAAAGGAGGCAGCATATTTCCAGAATAAGATCTAACTGTAGCTGCTCTTGGATAGTTGGTGTAGCTAGCGGTTGTGCTGACACCGCTAGAGCAGGGCTAACTGATTAGCATGCTAACTTAGCTCTTTTTTTTCTGAGTCTTTGATATTTAGGGATATCTGGAAAAAAAAATGAGTAATCCTTTATTTTTCATGATATGACAGATAATATAAACAACTATATATATATATATATATATATATATATATATATATATATATATATATATATTTTTTTTTTTTTTTTTTTTTAAATGATGTTTTTAAACCGTTTAAGAGATTTATGATCCATTTCTTTGTTTCCTAACAGTGAAATTACTTAACTTATTCTGATAAACTATACATTTGCCATTTATGAATTATAGTTATTATAAAGTGTCAGTCAATTTAATAAATTTAAGTCAAAGTTGGCCATGTTTGTCACTTTTCTTCTTCCTCTGTCTGCATTTGAGTTTCATCTATTTGCTGGCACTAATATTATTTATTAAATGATTATTGATCCTGTCAAAATGTGGATAAATTCACACAGTAGTAGTTAATTAGAGTGGTGAACCGAGTTTTTCCAGGCTAAATAATTTAAAGCAAATTAAGAGTCATCTTTTCAACACGATACTGTTTGGTTCGCCTGTTTTGTTCTACTTATCATACTAAAAGGAATAAATGCAGTCCTGAACTTTCTCACCTGAACATGAACAATGGAGCAACAAGTTCATGGCCGGACCTGTAGACACGTTCACTGTCCAGGAGCAGCGAGGATGAACAATAGGACTCACTTACTATGTAAATGTGGTCTTTGAAAACACCCTATTTTTTAGGAAAGCTAAAAGTGACGTCATTTTGCAACCAAGACAAATAATTTCCACAAAGTTTCCTGAAGTTTTAAACTAATATTTAGAATTATTTCACACAAAAAATAGCACGACTTAATGTATAGCTTTCCTCGGACTCAGCAACTTAAAAAACTCTGAGAGTTTTATGGGAATCTGGTTCTTTCTTCCCAGGCAACACATGATCAAACTGCAGCAGCATGAAGAAACAAACTGATGTATCACTTCACCGAGGACACATCATGAAACTCTATTCTTTAAAGCAAGTCTCAGTTTACGTCACTGAAACGCTGCAGACTGTTGGGGGATTAAAAACACAACTCAAGTCCAGACGAAAGGGAGAAATCAAAGGACAAGAAACCTTTCACTACAGGAGGAGAATCTTCTACATGTTGAGAAAAGAAGCAGAATAATGGGAGCAAAAATCAGGCATTTGCAGAAAAAGTGAAGTATGGGTGTTGCAATACCACGATATTCACAATAACCATGATATTTTAAAATGAAATACTGATATATATGATAATATCATCTGAATAACCCAGTGTTATTCAGCCTTGTGCATCTTTTATACACTTCTTTATTACAGTTATCTTACAGACTCTCTCCACCTCCCATGCTCGTATTGACGGTAAGTTATTTCCCAAATAAGAGACGAAACACACAGTAAACACAATGTTAAAGATGGATTTGATTGTGTGAACGAGCAGTGAAATACGATGAAATACGACATGACTGAAGCTGTTTGACACAGATGATGGTTAAAGAGACACGACTCTAGTTCACTGTTAAATAAAAACAAATCATTGTGGCTATAAAGTTTGTCTAAAATGACACAATCCCATCCCATTAGTTATTAAACATATTTACACGTGTAAAGATTATTTAATGTCTGGTACTAATAAATGTCAGAGTCTGAAACACTGAAAAACAGGATGAGACTCTGCAGAGATCTGAGGTCGTCTCCTGTTGGTTTGTGTGACGGTGGCGACATCTCATGGTGACGTAGAGCAGCACATTAAAGACTTCATCATCCTGACGACTGACTCCAGGTAGGACAAACAATGTGCTTGAGCGTAGTGAAATATCCCTTTAATGATTTCAGTTATAGAGCAGTATTTAACATCGGTAGCTCACAAAAAACACAAATATTTTATTCTATACGCCAACATATCCGACTACAAAACTTTACAAATATGTATACAAGATTATATACACGAAGTTGAGAAAAATACAGTTTTGCAAGAAAAATAATCACAACCTTCTAAAAAGGGATACCAGTAGCATCTGGAGCACATGTCATGAAATATGATTACATAAAAACATTTATCATTTCTGTGCAAAGAGGAAACCATTAATGTTGACGGCTGTGCGTTTTTAAAAAGCAAGATGGGAATTAAAAAAGGACAGTTGTGTAATTTTCAACCTGTTTACTGTCATTATCCTCTCGTCTGTAATGAGATGCATGAGTTTAAAGTGTCACTGTATCCACGAGCCGACAGCTTCCAGCGCTAACGTCGAGAAGACGAGAAGCTGCAGCCACAGGTATACTGGTATAGAGAAATCCATCTGATACTCTCCACAGCGAGTCTGTGTGTGCCCGATGTTTGAATGTGAAGGAAACATGTCATTTATATTGATTTCTCAGCCTTTATTCTCTCTGTAGTCTGAATTTTAAGACAGAGGAGCCTCTGGAGTGTAAAAATCTTGTTAATAATGCGTTTCACCTTTAGCTCCAACACGGAGGACTCTGGTGGCAGAATTTAATAAAAACAGACAACGATCTAAACAAGCTGCATTCTGAGTTTGACATGAAGAAAACATAAATATAAAAATATTTTTGGTTGGGGTCAATTTATTGTGTCGTGTCCCTCTAGAGCGAGGACGTTTTATTTTATTTTAGTGAGGTAAAAATGCTCTTTTAATATGAAGATGTCTTGTAATCTGAGCACGATGGGCTCCACTTTGCCACTTTACAACCAGTGTTGGCTCTTGGTCCAACATTAAGTTCCTCCTGCTGTTTTGGTCTGTCAACCTTAAAACAAAGCAATGACCAAATAAAGTTAAAGTAACTTTATGTTCTACTCTACTTTCCAGCTTCCAGAGTCCCTGAAGATGACTTACTTCCAGCGTTTCACAAACGTAAGAAAAATAAACATGATTTCTGACACAGAAATATGTTTTTTTCCCCCTTACTCATCTCATTACTCATCTCACGACCCCTCAGATTTATCCTGCACTTTCCACTCTCTGATGAAGGCTGGTGGACGTCACTAAAGACAGCTATGGAGTGTTGACCACAGATTTGCTGTCAGTATTTAGAGAAAGCATCTTGTCGAAGTTTCTTTGGTGCCTCCACCTGACCTTTAAGATGTTGATGAGGCTCTACGTGTCTCGCGACAGAGTGCTGGATAGATGACAGTGACGGTTGAAAATGACCGAATCACATCCTGTTCTAATAATCTTATTTGGCTCATAAATGGAGTGGACGTATTTCGTCCATCAGATCCGGCATAAAACTCTTAAGACAACAATAGTTTAATGTCGTAATGGAATAAAAATAAAAGCGACCAATCATTCCACACAACCAGACATCCAGATAATTTACACAAGACAAACAGGTGCGCTTGAATTAAGGACATAAAAACAAATCAAGCACACCCTCTTCTAAGGCGTCGCATCCAACATGTTCACAATCCCAAATATTCGAGTGAAGGGGAAACAGTCCCAGAGAGCAACGTCGTCCAACAGACCTCCAGCACGACGTTCAGAGTTTTGACCTTTGATATGAGCCAGCTTTGGAGAAGGAGGAGGGAAGAAGAAGTCCTGCCTGGGTGGAAACAATCTCGACCTCGAGCCCAGGAGACAGACGGGCCGGCAGGCAGGTGGACGGACGGACAGGAAGCCAGAGACAGACGGGACCCGTGGGTGGTGGGCTCGGCCTTCGTGTCATTGGACGACCTCGAAGTAGTGCAGGATGGCCATGATGTGCTGCGGCATGAAGACGTAGCCGGTGTAAACTGCCATGCCGGCCACGGAGATGAGCAGGGAGTCTGAGGAGGAGACGTTAAGGACGAACGACTGAAAGAAGAGATTCACTGACATGTCTGCAGAGCTGAAGACGCTGTTACTGCTCCATCACCACTGCCTGTTTACTGATTTATACACAAGCTGGCAGGAGAAATAATCAGGTCAGACATCAGGTTTTATTGCTCCACATTAGGCTTTGACTATATAAAGACCACAGTCACTTGGAGCATTTCACCAAGAGCCACTTAATAGAACAGCTTACAACATGATAAAGTGAGATATATCAAAATTAAATTTCACTTGGATTTTATTTACAGAAAAAAGCTTATTTTTGTGTTTCTTCATTTTTGACTTACTTGAAAAGATGCTACAAGTAATTATTTTGATTTTAAACTTTAAAAATTAGTTCATATTATCAACACAATATGGTGTTATGTCAAAGACATCCATGTCTACAAGTATCTGTTAGAGTTAGCATGCTAACCAGCTAGCCCTGGCATGAAAAAAGGTCAGACTTTTAAAAAATAAATTAGCAATGAGTTAATCTGTAAATGATGGAGAAATATTTTGTTTAATCATTTATTGCTTCAGACATTGTTCAAGCAAAAATGTAAACCACTTATTGGTTTCTAGCTCCTCAAATATGAGAATTTGCTTTGCTTACATTATAGACAATGTAATATTGTTATTCTGAAAATGTTCTCATGGGTTTATATTTTATGACACTTTATAGACGAAATCTTTAATCAGTTAAGAAGCAAAGTAACAGGCAGAATCATCAATAACCAAAGTAATTGTTGAGTTTTCTGTCCATCCGAGCACTCTAGATTTCCAACTGTCGGACATCTAACCTCCCACACTTGTTTTTACCTTCAGTGGATCTTTTTTGTAGCGTGATTATCAGGCAAATAACCCTGTTGTCAGGCGTAAATCAAGCTTATATCAGCACTTATTAAACTGTAATCAGCACCATCACCAGCATGATCCCTGAGGAGCACACAAACACACCTCAGCCCGAGGGAAGACGAGCTGAGGGTGACACCAGCTGCAGGAAGACGATACATCATGTACACAATGTGATACTGACTCTTACTGCCACAGGTCAAAGTACAGCCATAACACCATTAACACGATAGACTTTAATTATTAACCCACAACCCTTCCTGCCTTCAGCTTAATGAACCAGACTTTCCAGGTTAAAAATTCACTGTGATCTGAGCTTAAAATACTAATTAAACTAGAAACATGTGATGTAACAAACAGTACTGACTAGAGTAAGTCACCAGACTGTGGACGCTCCTTTAAACAGCTGTAAACAGCTTCAGCCTGGACGCCGCCCGTCCCACAGCGAGAAGACAACCACACGCCAAACTCCGTTTAAAATTCTACATTTTTACTGAACGTCATTAGCAAAGAGAAGAAGTAGTTAACTCGGCACTTAAACATCGATTAATTGTCGCGTTTGCGTCTAGCGAGAAGTTGAGAGTTTTATTATCAATCATGAAAATAAAAAATGTGTTAATTTAACAATCATTCATGTACACGTAGATGCACTCCCACTGTAGGATATAATGTTAGACTTTTTCTTAAACTATAAGAGCTGTCTCTTAATTCGGCTGACATTTAAATGCCTAAAACACAACTCAGTTGTACTGAGGTTGTTTCACAATTTGTCCTTAGGCACGTTATCGACAGGCGAACACTTCTTATTCCTCTCAATTTCAGCGACAACAATGATAATCCTGTACATTATCTATAAGCCGAATTTTCCACAAGACCCTATACTTTCATTCAATACCTCAACTGACATTCACAATACAAATTAAACGTTTATGAATATAAAAGTTAGCCGTATCTATCCGGGAAGGAGCTCGGTTGGCGTGCTAGCTTACGTTAGCATGTTAGCCCGCTAGTCCAGCCGCCGGAGGTTATCTGACACATGAAAGGATACTGAACACCGTCCTCTCCCAGGGCTCCAGCATGTACAGCGCCGTCACCAGAAGATATTGGTAGTAAAACCAGGATAACTGCTTCCAACAGTCACCCAGGGCCATGTTTCAACTTTACAGACGCCAACTTAGTTTCCTTCCTCACTGTTTTTTCCCCGTCTGCGTGAACCGTGGTAGGGTGACGTATGACGTATAGGAATAAGGTGCTTATTTTCAGCCAATCACAGCCCCGCGTTCGGGTATGCGGATCTGACGCAGCGCAGGGAGTTCCAACATCCTGATTTTCAAAATAAAGAGCATCTATGTCTTTAATTTATAATTTTTTTCTTTTTATTCCTTTTAAGAATATTTTTATTATATTATTTAATACATATATATTTATTTGCTTAGTTTTAATTGTTTAATTAAATGGCTTTGGTGCCTGAAAGTCATACTTGAGTAAAAGTAAAGACATCGTGTTAAAACATTAGTTTGTTGAGAGTCACTTGTATGAATAGTACTTGAGTAAAGAATGTTATATTAAATGTACTTAAGGGTCAAAAGTACAAATAAAAGTAACTAATACATACTGTATAGTATCGGTCGACTGATTACCCGCCTGGACGATTATTCAACCTGATATTCAGCCTTGTTCTGAATGTCAGAATGTGTTTTTTTGTTTACTTTTTAAAAATCTGAAAAAAGTATGTAATCCGAAAAGTAACAAGCAGCTAAAGTTATCAAATAAATGCAGAGGAGTAAAAAGTGCAATCTTTGCCTCTAAATTGTAGCGGAGTGGAAGTATAAAGCAGCAGAAAATGGGAACATGTAGTACAAGTACCTCTAAATTGTACTTCAGCACAGTACTTCACTTATTCCATCACTGATAACATTCAGCTGTGTTCAGCCAAAGCAGACAGAGGGCTTCGATCAGATTGATCCTGTAGGTTCTGATGGTAGTGGACGTTTTGAGGTCACTGTACCTCCAACACTCCCGAGCTGCACCAAAGAACTGAGGGATGTTCTCACAGTAAATCAGTAAATGTGTTGGCAGATACACAAGTGTTGAGTCAAAGAAACATCATGTGCTCATGAGAAAGCATGGACAAGTTTATTTACAAATGTATGACCTCCGTCTCAGGACAAATACTGGTCACAATTAAAAAAAAATGTTAGCTAGCAAGTAACATTTTACTTGAACCATCTATTTAGCATTTATAAGCAGCACATAAACTGTAGCTGTAAACAGATAAGGACATTTTAAAGTGTTTATTAATGTACATTATTTCTCAACAATTATAATGTCTCCTAAAAAGACATATTTCACATGAACAGAGTGCAGCAGGGACGAAATGTTTTTGTAGATTAACCAGGAAGTTCGCATCGTCCTGTTGGAGAATAATTTTTTTAATTAAGATGTTTCGACATATTTAATGTCGCAGAACAATTCTCAAAAATCTCTTCAGGTGTGTTGACCACAGATCTTAATTCAGGCATCTAACAACCACACTGACCTCAGAATGAGGGAACTCCTGCAGTGATCTATACAACTGAGTTTTACTAAATCTGTTCATGCAGCAGCCTCCACTTACATGTGTCGACAGGAGGAGTTATAGTTGTTGAGAAACACATTATAGCATGTTGGAAACCATTTAATCAATGTTTATATTCTGATTATAAATGCTTTATAGTTGGTTGAAGGGAAAATGTTAACAGGAAGCCTTGTCAATCATGAGAGTGTGATGTGATGTGTTGAGGTAAAAATAAAAATAAACACGTTATCGTTATCCAGCTTTCTTCTCAAATACAAAAATCCAGGCTCTTGTGCACTCAGTCCAGTAGTAGCACTGACACAACAAGCAGACCTTCAGTGTCAAATTCAAGTTTTTTTAAAGGCAATTTTTAGATTTCACAATTGGATGTCGTGCTGCTGACGTTCCACCACCATCCTGAAGCTTTTCTCCTCATTGGGCGAGTGAAAAGACCAACTGTGTGAAGGACTTTGACTGATCGCTGCTGTGTGAGCAACCACAGCTGATTTCTTCCCTCTCAGCCGAGATGCTGAAGAAACTGTCAGCCCGCTCCTTCTTCTTCTTACACCTGAAGACGCTGGGCGCCGCTGTGAGGTGAAGAATCAGAGGCAAACCTGTGAAATAAAAAAGTGTCTTCTTGTCCGTCTCAGCAGTGGCTGGCCAGGATGTTGAAGAAGTGGTAGACCTCGTCTTTATCGAACACGGCCACCTCAGTGGAGCACTCGGAGCACTGAACTGGGTTGTAAACCTCATCAGCGTCCATCCCCGCCGGCGCTGGGTCGGGTCTCTCGTCCTGCAGTGTTGTGTCCGTCTTCTGTCCCTTCCTCCTTTTCCTGCTCCTCTGTTTCCTCTCCTGCTCTGTTTTGTATCGTAACACTTCGTCTCTCTTCACCGTGCAGTTCATGACGAACATGGCTCGATACTGCGTCCGGTACTTGTCATGCCTGAGTGGACACAATGGAGATATTGTCAGGAAATAAAGGCAATGAAATCAGCTGAGAAACACTTTTGAGAAGCTGGTTTTAACAGAGGGATGAACAGTTGAGTTTTTACACAATTGAATCTGGAGAAATCATCTCTGACAGTGACAGTTTGTATCAGGGCTGCAGTCAACAACTTTTACTTCCTGCTAACTCATTTTTTTAAATCAAATGTTGACCCGATAAAAGAGAAAACAATTAGAAATACAGTCTTCATTGTCTTGTTTTGCCTAACCGAGCCATCCAAACCACAGAGATCAGTTTACTCGTAACTGGATTAAGGTAATAGTTTGGTCTATAAAAAGTCAGACAACGTCCTCAAATGTCTTGTTCCGTCCACAACGCAAAGATATACAAACAAACTGATGTCTCACCTCTGACAGTCCAGGCAGAGCGTCGTCATGCAGGCAGGACAGTTGAGGACGGCGTCGCTGCTCGGTAAACCTTGAGCCTGACGAGGCTGCGACCGAGATCCTGCAGCTGGTCGTCTCCTGCAGGCGTACCTGCACAGCCAGACGAGAGAAAAAGATGAGTTTTGATCATGTTGATTGTGTTTATCCTTGAATCACAGTGACTTCCTCCGAGTGTCTTACTGTCTCCTCCTGGCATCCACCCAGGCCTGGTCCCTGTCGTCCTCATCAGGGTCATACAGGAGCTCGTCATTGGTCAGTATGGTTCGCTGTTTCCGCCTCCGGCCAGTGGAGCTGCCTGCAGAGGACGCAGAGCGAAACGAATCAGGTTTGAATTCAGGTAAATGATGCATCTTACTGCATCTACAGCTCCGTCCATGATGATGACATGTTTATGTGACAGTAAACACATTCATGCTTACTCGGCGTGTCCTCCTCCTCTGAGTCAGAGTCAAAGTACACTGCATCGTACATCCTGGAGTTGGGAAGCGCAGGACCACCTCCACCTCCTCCTCCTCCTGCTCCGCCTCCACCTTGGCCCCCTGCGGTTCCTGCTGGAAAATAAATCCACAAACGTCAGGTTTGCAGGAATGCAGTCATAACGAGGTCTCAGAGAGAGACACAGATATTCAGCTCAGATTTACCTGCTGTCGATGGCCCCCAGGTTCCCTCCATGGTCTTGATGGTGGAGCTGAGCTCCGCCTCCATCTCCTTCTCAAACTCATCCCCGCTGGACGACTCGCTCTCCCCGTCAGATACTCTCGGATCAGCTTCTTCTTCTGCTCCGGAGTCCCATTCAGCAGCACTTCAAGCTCATCCTCCGAACTGAAACCCAGAGAGAGACCACATTAGCTCCGTTTCACTGTGTCTCACTTTCGTCCAATAGCAGTTGTGTCTCACTGGCTGTTTTTAAACGGACCTTTAATGCCTCTAAATGTTTAACATGTTAGCTTTACATGCTTTCTTTAAATTAGATCTATGTCTGTGTTTTTAATTCTTTAATGCTTCCAAACTTTAAATAATAACAGATGACATTATGTGATCTGTTATCAGGCAGCAAGTCCAGATTTTCCAACATGTTAATGACCAAACGATGAAATGACGCGATATTTGTTAGCCTATTAATATTTCTAATGAAGACGTTAGCGGTAAAACGAGGCACTAGCACTGATCAGTTATATCATTAAAACACACGTTAGTCCGTGTAGAAACAGTTCCCCTGTCTTCACCCGGCTCCGGTTTGTTTACATGTTAGCATTCGGCTAGCTAGCCGCACGTTAGCCTCATGGTGCTAACGCTCCACAGCTCTTTGCGCTAACTGCTTCATTCGGTCGCTACCTGCTCTCCGCTCGCTCCTCGTCGCTCGGCTCCTCGATCTCATACGAGTCAAACTCCTCTGGTTTGTTCATCTTAACCGTCTGTAGCACAACGACACGAGCAGCTAGCGAGTTAGCAACAGGACACGAAGAAAGTTCTTCTTCTTCTACTACTACTACTTCTACTTCTTCTTCTTTAGTTTAACCGGAAGTGGGGAAACATAGAGAGGAAACACCGCCATCTACTGGTTGGAGGGTGAACCACGCCAACATACACATAGTACTATATAAAATAAAATAAAATAAAATAAAATAAAATAAAATAAAATAAATATAAATTAAATTAAATTAAATTAAATTAAATTAAATTAAATTAAATTAAACAAGTATTAATAATTAATTTATATATTAAAATAAAATACAATAAAGCAAAATAAAATAAAAAAGTAAAGTAAAATAAAATAAAATAAACCAAAGCAAAGCAAAACGAATTAAATAAAATGTAATACAATAAAACAAAGCAAAAATTAAATTAAAGTCAAATAAAATATAGTAAAATAATCAAAATAAAAAATAAAATAAAGTCAAGTTAAGTCAAATAAAGTCAAGTAAAAAGAAGTAAAGTTAAGTTAAATACAAATAATCGTTCTATTCAATCTGCAATGGACTGATAATATTAATTATTATTTTTATTTAATTCATCTTTGACAGATCCAAATGCATTTCATTTATATACAAAAAAATGTTAACAATAAAATAAAATATATGTATAGGCCTCTGATAATACAATACAAATTATCTTTAAATATCATATAGAAGGAAAATGTTGTTAATGAAATAAAATCTGTGGATCTCACATACAGTAAAAATCTATAGTTTTGTACTTTTTGATGGACTTCAGTATTTCTCTCTTGCTACACTGAATAAAAATCTCAGTTAAAACAAAGCCCTCTGTTATTTAACCCTCTTGTTCTCCTGGGAACTGGATGTGTGACAAACACATGAACTAATTAATGAAACATCTCATCACTGACTGCTTTATAACAACGACATAATATTTAAACTGTTAATATTTGTTGACCCTTAAATCAACAGCAACACATTCTGCTCTCTCTCGCAGCACCTTCAGCTCCTGCAGCTCCTCTCCATCACCTCACACTGACAACTGCTGCTGTTACAACAAACCACCAACAGGTGGCGCCGACAGATCAGAAATCTCAGAGGCCCGACAGCTCAAAGGTCAAACCGGCTGCAGGTTCATCTGAAGGCCCAGAGCAGGAAATATTACAAGGAATACAGAGCAGACGGTTTAATGTTGGATGTGAGTTTTCCAGATGTTGATCTGCACGTTGACCTTTGACCTTGCTGGAGCTCTGTTATACATCTTTATGTGTGTACAGAAGACCAAAACACAGGGACAATGCTTTGTTTAAAGAAATACCTGTAGCTGTGAGTACAGGGCCTCAAACCTATGAATTAACTCCACTTCCTCAGATATCCTGCAGCTGCTGCTCATGCTAACCAGCACGTCCTCCCGCTGCTTCATATTAAAAGCGCGGTGGCTGTTATTGTGATCGCTGAAGTTGTTGTTGTGGAGTAAAAATCTCAGTTGCAGCCTCTTCAACATCTCTGCAAACAGAAACACTGTGGGAAGGCCTCAGTCTGATCTGACCACGGTCTGTTTAGTGTGTGAGCTCTGAAAACCCTCCTCTCTCTCACACACACACACACACACACACACACACACACACACACACACACACACACTGACACACACAGTCTAACAATGACACATCAACCCTGTCGCCTTCGAAAACAGCGTCACATAATTATCCCTCCGCACCAAAAGTCTGTTTTTTCTTTTCTTGCAGGAAATTGCTGCGTATCGCTGGAAATCCATTGAAAGCCTCAAACAAAGAGGAGAAAAAGCAACTGTGCCTGGATTCCTACACACACACACACACACACACACACACACACACACACACACACACACTGTCCATTGTCTTCCTCTCTATTATCAAAGCCAGCAGAGTGTGTGTTTTTTCCCCTGTGTGTGTTTTGTGGAGTCGACACCCAGTGGGAGAACCCGGCTGCCGGCAGGGGGACAGATGGGTGTAATTTCGTTTATTTTTACCTCCTCCAGGAGCTGGCTGCCAGCTCGGGGAAATTAGCATCACACCTGTGTGTAATTGGCTAAATTAGCTTGTCGAGCGGCAGAGCTGAGACAGAGGTGGTCGGCAAAGTGTGTGTTTGTGTGTGTGTGTGTGTGTGTGTGTGTGTGTTTGAGGGAGGCAGGTAAAATCAGAGAGCGGTTGTTTAGTGCGTGTCGGAGAAGAAGAGGCTGTCAGGGAACCGAGATGTCACACCTGGAATGGAAAATGTCACCCGGCGGCTCCACACACACACACAAACACACAAACACACACACACAGTCTGACACACAGTCACACAACAGAAAGACACGTTAAAGGACAAACCGGAGGAAGAAGACACAAAACAAACAGCACACACACACACAGAAAAACAAAAACAGAGGAAGACGTAAACACACAAACAGAGAACAGATGCACAAGAGGCTGCTGAACACACACACACACACACACACACACACACACACACACACACACACACACATGCTCACACACACACACATATTTAACAATATGTTTGTGTGTACAGAGGAGAACAGTGGAGGGAAACAAATATTGGAGGTGCGATGCCTGACAGAGTCGTCCTCAGGAGAACGAGCAGCACTCGACCACGGCGAAGGTTCGTCTGTTCGCCGCTCCGTGCAGCGTGGAGCCGACGGAGGCGTGACGGTTCTCATCACAGCGCGGAGATCTGCGTGTTTTTTCACCTGTTTCCACCTGTAAATCTAAAAATGTCCCAGCAGTCTGTTTGTAATCACAGTGATGATGTTACAGAGTGTTGTGATGAGACGCTGACCCAGTAGTCTGCTATATAAAAGCAAGACAAATTCAATACAAAAAAATACTTATTTAATGTTTATTTAAAGTTTTAACAACTTCAAAGGCCACTTTTCTATAACAAGGCCTATACCGTCACATGAACACCTAACTGACTCTCACTCTTCACAGATCCAGCCTGCTAGGCCTCCAACTTAACATCCTACTTGTCAATGCTGCAGGGAAATATGAACTTCTGCTCCCTTCTGGCTGTACCACTAAGTTTTGTGGTGTATGTATGGTCTTCCCCTGTTGCACCTCTTTTACTGCTCTTTCTAACTCCTCAAGAGGAGTCTGTCTTCCGTTTGTATTTGCGTTGCATAATGGATTTTGGTCTAAAATTAAGAATGTCACTTAGATTTAGTGATCAAATGTAAGAATATAATGTACAATAATAATAAAATACAATAAAGTAATAGATAGTAAATAATCACAAGTTGTGACACTGGCCTTTTGGCACAAATTACCCCAAGCCCACCATTTTGAAAAAAATGCATCCCCCAGCTGTTTTGAGCTAGCATCATGTTAACTGTATAGACTCATGGTGTAGCTTACTAAAGCACTAAAACATGTGTGAACGGTTTTCAAAGTTGTCTATAATTGTTCAAACACAGCAATCAAAAAACCTTGATCATAGAAATTTTACTTTGGAGGGCAAAAAATTGTTTTTTGAACTTAAATGTGCTTATCTCTCTAGTCATGTGTCTCCCTTCTTTACAGGGTGAGTGAAATGGATGCCTCTTCAAAAATATGTGGTCACATGACCAACTTCTAATATGGTTTTCTAGATAACAGGGGTGGCACTACTTGTGATTGTAAAAATGCAAAAGTTATAAAAAATGTATCAATAGGGTCCATAGGGGAGGAGTTCCAGTGATCCAATGTCACCGATTTTTTGCATTTTTTGGTGTTTATTTGAGTTTTTATGCACCAAACATCATCCAATCATGACAATCATCATATCTCTCAAATTCCTCATGCAAAGACGAAGAGAAAATGGGGTGGATTGTGTCTGTAGGATGTATTGTTCAGATTCTATGTAGATTTAAAGTTTTCATTTTTCACGTCCGAAAATCAAGCACGGACACAAAAGATGGTATAAAAAATCATATATGGGACAATAATTTGCGCGGGGAACATCAAAATTCCTTTACTAGACACCTTAAGGATTACAAAAAGCTAGGTTAAAAAAATATATCTTTCGGGTGCAGGTGACCCCCCCCTTCCTACCCTACTACAGCACACCGCCTGGAAAGTGACAAAGAGAAGTTTCTTTGCACGTCATCACCGTCAGTAATCAGACGACCCGGTCTGACTCTCGCTGCCGGAGACGGAGGCTGATGTCACGGAAGTCTCGGTCGAGAGGGCTGAACGCCACGGTGACTTTCCTTCTGTACGAGTCCCCAGAGACAGAAACTACAACAACACAACAGCAGCAGGAGACAAAGACATGTGAGGAGTGTGATGAAGAGTTGGTGGGACAGACAGGAGGACAGACATGATGACAGACAGGAGGACAGACAGGAGGACAGACAGGAGGACAGACAGGAGGACAAACAGGAGGACAGACATGATGACAGACAGGAGGACAGACAGGAGGACAAACAGGAGGACAGACATGATGACAGACAGGAGGACAGACAGGAGGATAGATAGGAGGACAAACAGGAGGACAGACAGGAGGATAGATAGGAGGACAAACAGGAGAATAGACATGATGACAGACAGGAGGACAGACAGGAGGATAGATAGGAGGACAGACAGGAGGACAGACAGGAGGACAGACAGGAGGACAGACAGGAGGACAGACAGGAGAATAGACATGATGACAGACAGGAGGACAGACATGATGACAGACAGGAGGACAGACAGGAGGACAGACAGGAGGACAGACAGGAGAATAGACATGATGACAGACAGGAGGACAGACATGATGACAGACAGGAGGACAGACAGGAGGATAGACACTTTATTACATTACATTATTATTGTCTTCAGTGTTTGAAAGCTTCTTCGAGACGTCGGGACATTTTCCAGCCGTGTTTGTGGCGACAGAAGACAAAACGTGAAAGCTAAATGGTTTTTAAGCCTAAAGCTAATCAGAGCATCAGCTCAGCGTTGTGACAACATAAAACTGAAACTCAAACATAAAGACATGTAAAGTTGCAACACATCTCTGGTCTGCAGAAACGTACATTTCGGACATTTATTCTGGTGATTTTGCTGCTTTTTGGACGTTTTATGACGTCGTCCTCACTGTAACTCATAATCTGCTAAAAATGATTGTAATCTGAAGCACATATCTGACAGTGTAGGTTTGCTGTGTTACAGATTGTCAACTCTCATTAAAATAAAGATGAAATCAATGTATTTTTCCAAAGAAACATGCAGAAGTGATGCACCAATGAGGAGGACAGAGAGCCTGAGAGGTCAAACTGAGGGCAGAGTGGAACGAGCTGCTGCTGTGAGCACACTGAGATAATTAAAGGTGACTCAGACGAGCATCAGCAGTTTTATAAAAGCAGGATTAGGAGACGCGTCGCGTCACGTATGAGTTATGGTTCGTTTTGGAAATAAAACCTCGTCGAGGTCGAATGATCAGCAAACAGCTGATGTGTGTGTTATGTGGAGTGTGAAACACGTCTGTGTGTTCACGTCTTTAACCACAATGACTCACTCGGCTGTTTGATCTTCTCCCATCATCCTTTGCTCCTTCGCCTCGTCCTCTCAGCGCCACTGTTGTGTCACAGCAGCCGATCTGTTTCTGCTTCCTACGGAGAAAAGACTCACAAAAGACGAGGTTTGACGAAAACGAACGCACAACACGACAACCGCCACGTTTGTTTCCTGCAACAACACCTACTTCCTGAACAACACGTCCAGGTGTGGACGTCTGTGTGGACTGACGGGGTGGATCATTATCCCGGCAGCCTACAGATGTCACCTCTCTGGACCCGAGTGGCTCCGGATCTAAATACACATTGAGAGGATTTCATTATTGAGACTGGAGCTGTCTCAGAGGCCTTCCCACCCTGCCAAGAAAAATAAATTGGTCCTCGCACATAACCTCCTTATCTACATTCCTGCCGTCACATAGTCCTGTTTCCTATGGAGCGTGTGTGATGACTCCGTCCATACAGGTTGTATTATTCTACATTCTCACATAGATGGATCTGTCAGTCTATCTGTCACACAGCGACAGGTTCTGGAGCCCCGCTGAGACCCGCCACACTCTGACAAATGAGGGTTCAGACGCACCGCGGAGGGTCCGCTGCAGGAGGACCGAGCGAGCACGACTGGAGGGAGGAAATAAAAGAGCCCGCCATGAAACGGAAAATACCAGGAATGAGAAGTTTGAGCTGAACGTATAGCAACGATTATAGAAAACACTTTGTGGTGAAGCAAGACGAGCGTCTGACAGATGGAGAAAATATAACATTTGTTTATTTAAGTAACAGAATTGAATTTGAGCACATATTGTTCAAATATTCTGTATTATTGAGCTAAACTTCTCCTGATATTCACATTAAACTGTAAATATTTTGGAGATAACTTCTGTTTCTTGTGCCATGAATCACACGTAAGATGTTTGTCAACTTAAAAGATCATTTTCCAAATCATGGAAATCCTGACTCACCTTCCTCAACCCGACCGGTGGAGGCAGATCCACTGGGTTTGGTTCTGCTCGAGGTTTCTGCCTGTTAAAGGGCGAGTTGTGATTGTTCGTGCATGTCAGCTAGCATCGGCCGTGTTGCACGCTGTCCGGAGACGACGAAGAAATGCAGTGATGATGATGCAGACAGGAAACTACGGACGCGTATTGCATTCACTTGATAAATTTATTTTTTGGTTTGTTTTACTGAGTAATTATTTCTGTTTTTCTGAGTAATTTATTTTTCTTCTGTTTTTCGGAGTAATTTTTTTTCTGAAATATCGAGATACTTCGAACTCCCGCGAGAACATCCAACCTGTAACAGACTCCCGTTCTCCCGTGGACCATGTCGTGGACCTATGGTGACTCCTGCCCGCGCATACATGCCTCGACAAACTAATGATAATACCATCTATATGAGTTAAAGACAGGACTGTCTCCCAGTGTCTTAAACCCAGATCAAAGTAAAACTTTATTAAACTGAACTAGTCGGTCATGTTTGTAACCATGAAGTCGAGCTCTCAATGAATGAATGGATCTTCAAATGCTCCGTAAACTCAGGAAAAAAAATTACTCCGAAAAACAAACCAAAAAATAAATTTATCAAGTGAATGCAATACGCTTCCGTAGGAAACAGCTGATCAGTCATCCATCAAACATTTTGTGCTTTAACTCTGATTCACAAAAGACAAGAACCATCTCAAGCGAGCGAACAAACTAATAACAAATAACATTCAATAACATTTTTAATGCGATATTCTTCAAAATGCTTGATGGAAACATGTCTGCTCTTAAAGCAGCTACAACAGCAACACACATTTATGTTCCTCACATGCTCGTAGACCTACAGCTGTGATTCAAGTCAATAAATACCATATATATATATGTTCGAGTCAAACAAGTGTAATTATGTTGCTGCTGTATAATGTGGCGTGCAGGTCGGCTCTGCAGTCACCTGCTGCTCTCAGAGTGTGGACTCACCTGTCGGCCTGCACGACAAACACAGCAGACGGCCGAGCTTCATTATCTTCCGCCACCTCCGTCCTTCTCTCTCATGTAAAAAGTGTGGGGACTTGATTATCGGCCCGTGTCGGCGAGCTGTGACCCACCGGAGCCGGCTGACGAGATGGAAACACACCTACACACTCACACACTCTGTCTCCATGAAGTCAAATTAAATGACTCGGTCCCTTGTTATTTCCTCACACTTTCAATGTTCCTCTGACACTGGGGATCAAACCAGAGACTCTGTGTGTGTGTGTGTGTGTGTGTGTGTGTGTGTGTGTGTGTGTGTGTGTGTGTGTTTCCCAGCAGTTTGCAGCTGGATCAGTCTTTCTGTCTCTTCTTTATGATTTCCTCTCCTCCATCCTCCCGCTCTGTTAGTCTTTTTCCTCTCTTCCCGCCATCATTCTCTACTTCCTGTCTTTTCAGCTGCGCTCCAGTTGTGGAAGGAAGAAGTCGGATCTTTAGCCCCGAAGTGACACCTTCACGATGTTTGATCGGTCCAGAACAAGTCACCATTATTAAAAATACATTCAAATGATTCAAAGACAGAGCAGCAAATCTGAAAACAGCTGCGAAGCTGCAACCAGACGATGTTTTTACAGTAATAATCAGTGGAAAAACAGCGATACTCCAGACTCCCTTAACAAATCGAGGTATTTTAAGACTTGTTGCATCACGAGGAGAAACTAAACAAACTTTGCGAAACATTTACAGCAAAGTTTTAATAATTAGTGCCTTCTTGTAAAATCGGCATTAATCAAAAGACATTATGATGTTGCTTTCCTTGTTAAAAGTGTCAGTTTGTGGCCTCATCGCTGTAAAATCCTCTGTTTCTGGTGTTTAAACCTCCCAGCAGCTGTTTGAACTGATTTCACCATTTAAAGAATATAACATACTGATGAAAAACAGGAAATTTTAAAGATCCAGTAAACTGTAACAAATGTTGGTTGGACTAATATTAGAGTCACCAGACTCCCTTAAAAAAACGCTCAATTTTGAGACTTGTTGCTTTAAGAGAAATATTATAAAAGTGAGAAACACTGTGTACAACTAATTCTTATCTGTTTTGGCCTTCTTGTTCATTCGGCAAATGTTATACATGAAGATATTTCTTTATTTGTATAAAAAAATTGCATATTGAGACGCATTTAGATTTGGAGTCAGTTGTTTTAGAGACTCCAGGAGGTGGAGACCAAAAACAGAGCAAAAAGAGAGAGAACTGGACTCAGATGGCTTCACATGAATGATCCTGTTGATCTGCTAACACGTAAAGTGATGATATCTCATCTTATTTGCTTATAAGTGGATAAAAAAGTTAATAAATCATACAGCCTTCCATATGAATATGCACATAAACATATATGGTCTTCATCATTTAGACCCTTCAGTCTCTCCCGTTCCCCTTTTCATCTATAGATTCGACCTTTTGTGTTTTTTGAAAATGATTTCTCCAAAACCAGCCAATCGCTGGGCTCGGATTAGCATGTGAGAGAGACGCCAGGAGTGGCAGAGAGAGAGACACAGAGAGAGAGAGAGAGAGGAAGAGCCGAGAGGAGGCGATGGAGGGAGACAAAAGTCCAGCTGTGAGATGAACGATGGATGAACGCAGGAAGAATAAAACGGATCTTATCTTCTCGGGGGAGAGAAACTTCCAGAGCGCAGCCCGGGTTATTACCATGTAAATCACACACACACACACACACACACACACACACACACACATAACGTCATCTAAACACACACACACACACACGCACACACACACATTCAGCACGATGTTGCACAAACACAAACCGCACCAACACACACTCCTTTGACAGCATTTGATTGGGTGTTTTTGAATGAAGTTGGCTCCTGCCTGGTATTTTGATGAAGTTGGTTATTTATTGGGTGATGAAATTAAGTTAATTGCTTATTGGTATTTTAATTAAGTTCCTTTCTCCGTGGGTGTTTGAGTGATTTTTTGGAGTATTTATTGGTATTTTAATGAAGTATTATTTGGCTGCAGACTCAGTGGGAGAGCAGCTGAACATGCATACACACAGCAGGTGGCCCGAAAACACACAAACACGCACACACACACGTCATACAGGCATCACACACACACACAGGATGACATATTAACACACCAGCCAGCATAGATGGAAATATCCCCACATACTGCTCCCCAAACACACGGCTCAGTCGCTCCCTCGAACTGACAACAAGAGGAGATTGTCCTTATTGTCGGGGACTATTTCCAGCGGCGGATGAATCCACACTTGTGGCAGCAGCCTGTCGTGTGTGTGTGTGCGTTCAGCGTGAAATCAAAATCAACTTTGAGTTATTTTTTTTAACTTACAAACCTGGTTAAAGTGGAAATAGACAGGTTGTTTCCCTCGTGATGCAAAGACAACATTAGCAACATGGCTACCGCTAACAGCCAACAGCTATAACCCAAAGAGTCAGAATAAGGGCAGGCAGAGTGAAACAGCCGACAACACCAGTAACAGGCCCTCTGGAAGCAGAAAACTGGTTTTGTAGGTATTTTAGAGTTTGTAACTTCCTGGAAAATCATCCAGAATGTTGTTTCTTTCTTTATTTTATGACACTGACGTGTTTGAAAAGAAGAACGTCGTCAGAAGAGTGTGTTTCTCACCGATGACTGAACAAAAACACAACTTTATGACTTGATTCACTGATTTGGGCTCCAACAAACGTACTGACACACATCCGGACCGAACAACGACAGGCCAGTCACAGTACTGAGGTGATTTATGGAGCTTTCTGGTTGATAGATGGCAGAAGCTTTGTTGCTAAAGTAAGAGCTAACTGCCACTAAAGGTAACGTTAGCTGCCGTTAGCTCGATTAGCTCGATAAGCTCGTTAGCTCGTCCTCTTCGCTGACTCCAGGAGCCAAACCAGAAGAGAAAACCACCGAGGCTGGTATTTTTTAACTTACAAACCTGGTTAAAGTGGAAATAGACAGGTTGTTTCCTCCGTGATGCAAAGACAACATTAGCAACATGGCTAATGCTAGCAGGCAGAGTGAAACAGCCGACAACACCGGAGCCTGTATCAGGCCCTCTGGAGGCAGAAAACTGGTTCTGTAGGTATTTTAGAGTTTGTAACTTCCTGGAAAATCATCCAGAATGTTGTTTCTTTCTTTATTTTATGACACTGACGTGTTTGAAAAGAAGACCGTCGTCAGAAGAGTGTGTTTCTCACAACTTTATGACTTTATTCACTGATTTGGGTGAAACTGGGTGATGTTTCGTTGAGTTTTCCCTTTGCTGAGCTCCAACAAACGTACTGATACACATCCGGACCGAACAACGACAGGCCAGTCACAGTACTGAGGTGATTTATGGAGCTTTCTGGTTGATAGATAGCAGAAGCTTTGTTGCTAAAGTAAGAGCTAACTGCCACTAAAGGTAACGTTAGCTGCCGTTAGCTCGATAAGCTCGTTAGCTCGTCCTCTTCGCTGACTCAGCCCTGTGATTCCAGGAGCCAAACCAGAAGAGAAAACCACCGAGGCTGTTATTTTTTTAACTTACAAACCTGGTTAAAGTGGAAATAGACAGGTTGTTTCCTCCGTGATGCAAAGACAACATTAGCAACATGGCTACCGCTAACAGCCTGGAAACAACCCAAAGAATCAGAATAAGGGCAGGCAGAGTGCAGTCGACAACACTGGAGCCAGTATCAGGCCCTCTGGAGGCAGAAAACTGGTTCTGTAGGTATTTTAGAGTTTGTAACTTCCTGGAAAATCATCCAAAATGTTGTTTCTTTCTTTATTTCATGACACTGACATGTTTGAAAAGAAGAACGTCGTCAGAAGAGTGTGTTTCTCACCGATGACTGAACAAAAACACAACTTTAGGACTTTATTCACTGATTTGGGCTCCAACAAACGTACTGACACAACGACAGGCCACTCACAGTACTGAGGTGATTTATGGAGCTTTCTGGTCGATAGATAGAAGCTTTGCTGCTAAAGTAAGAGCGAACTGCCAGTAGAGGTAACGTTAGCTGCCGTTAGCTCGATAGCTCGTCCTATTCGCTGACTCAGCCCTGTGATTCCAGGAGCCAAACCAGAAGAGAAAACCACCGAGGCTGTTATTTTTTTAACTTACAAACCTGGTTAAAGTGGAAATAGACAGGTTGTTTCCTCCGTGATGCAAAGACAACATTAGCAACATGGCTAACGCTAACAGCCTGCAGCCCAAAGAGTCAGAATAAGGGCAGGCAGAGTGAAACAGCCGACAACACCGGAGCTCCATATCTCACCCATTCACCTGTATCAGGCCCCAGAAAACTGGTTTTGTAGGTATTTTAGAGTTTGTAACTTCCTGGAAAATCATCCAAAATGTTGTTTCTTTCTTTATTTCATGACACTGACATGTTCGAAAAGAAGAACGTCGCCAGAAGAGAGTGTTTCTCACCGATGACTTAACAAAAACAAACTTTATGACTTTATTCACTGATTTGGGCTCCAACAAACATACTGATATACATCCGGACCGAACAACGACAGGCCAGTCACAGTACTGAGGTGATTTATGGAGCTTTCTGGTCGATAGATGGCAGAAGCTTTGTTGCTAAAGTAAGAGCTAACCGCCACTAAAGGTAACGTTAGCTGCCATTAGCTCCATAAGCTCCTTAGCTCGTCCTCTTCGCTGACTCAGCTCTGCGATTCCAGGAGCCAAACCAGAAGAGAAAACCACCGAGGCTGGTATTTTTTAACTTACAAACCTGGTTAAAGTGGAAATAGACAGGTTGTTTCCTCCGTGATGCAAAGACAACATTAGCAACATGGCTAATGCTAGCAGCCTGGCTACAACCCAAAGCCAAAGAGTCAGAATAAGGGCAGGCAGAGTGAAACAGCCGACAACACTGGAGCCTGTAACAGGCCCTCTGGAGGCAGAAAACTGGTTTTGTAGGTATTTTAGAGTTTGTAACTTCCTGGAAAATCATCCAGAATGTTGTTTCTTTCTTTATTTCATGACACTGACATGTTTGAAAAGAAGACCGTCGTCAGAAGAGTGTGTTTCTCACAACTTTATGACTTTATTCACTGATTTGGGTGAAACTGGGTGATGTTTCGTTGAGTTTTCCCTTTGCTGAGCTCCAACAAACGTACTGATACACATCTGGACTGAACAACGACAGGCCAGTCACAGCACTGAGGTGATTTATGGAGCTTTCTGGTTGATAGATTGAAGCTTTGTTGCTAAAGTAAGAGCTAACCGCCACTAAAGGTAACGTTAGCTGCCGTTAGCTCGTTAGCTCGTCCTGCTCAGCCCTGCGATTCCAGGAGCCAAACCAGAAGAGAAAACCACCGAGGCTGTGTCACGTCTACGTTTGTGTTCACTGGAAGTTGCCAGTTCAGGTTGAGTCAGCATCGGCGACTTGTCGGTCAGGGTGCGTATCGTACCTTCCGTGCTATTGGCTGCTGCCTGTTTTTACAGGAAACAAGGAACTATGCCGAAGCAAACAGCACTCGATACGCCGGTTAATTCGCCGGAGCTCTAACCATCTCTTTTATTTGATGGGAGCTTGTGAATATTCTCATTCATCCAGGTCATAAATAAAATCTAAAGGAATCTCAAGGAAATTGAATTGAATGCAACTGGATTTGGTTTTTGTCTTGAAGACGTTTCACCTCTCGGATGAGAGGTGAAACGTCTTCAAGACAAAAACCAAATCCAGTTGCATTTGATTCAATTTCCTTGAGATTTTATTTGATGGTTTGGATCTCTTGACACATAAAACAGGAATAGATTTGTAAATATCGTGAGACTGTGTGGAGTAAATCTTATCGACCTCTCTGAAGGTCGGAGACGTTCGTTCAGTGAGTTCAGGCTGCTTCCATCTGGTCTCAGATATAATCTGCTGAGATTATAACCAGCAGATCTAACCTCTCTGGTCTCTGCTGCTGCTACCTGGATGCTGAATAACGTTTTGCGATTCCTTGTTTTGTTCGTGTAAATTGATCGTGTTGCTGCTGCCCCACCGGAGACAGAAAGATCACCTTGACTTTGACCTTCCTGCAACACAAACATAAAGAAACACTGCCGATGCATTTCGTTCTCAGATTGATCCTCGGGGGGCGTTGAACCCTCGTCCCCGGCGGCGGCGCTGCCTTGCTCGACTCCGGTTCGGTCAGTGAGCAGATGCCGTCTGACAGCCTGTTAGGAAACACGTCTGCAGCTGCTGCAGCTCGTGTCACATGTTGCAGCGGCGGCCACGTCTGATTTAAGGCGGCATGTTTAGTTTCAACACGCTAAGTGTTGCTCGCGGCTGTGAGGAGGAGGACTGGGCTGAATCTGGATCAGCTGTTAGCGTCTCACTATCAGACTGTCTGCATGACTGAACAGGAAGCTCAGTGCACGTTAGGTCAGTTACACACACAGAGACAGTTTACAGGACGACGGCGAGCTGTGAAGACGGTGTCACATGTTGTTATTCTCACGATGAGTTGAGTTAGTCAGAAACGCCGTCGACCTGCTCGTCAGTGGATCAATTACAGCCTCTGTGATCGCTGTGATGTCAGATCCTGTTACTGAAACTGTTTTCTCAACAAATAAAGGAACGTTAAATATTAAATCCTTCAGTTTAACACAAGAGTTTTGCAAGAAAGTTGATTTTTGAGTCACATTATTCTTAATTCATATATTTATTCATGCAGTTTTCACTGGACTGGAAGAGAAGTAAGCAGAGCTGTCAGACTAATAAAGACAATATAAAGTCAAATATTTGTCTCTGAGATGTTGTTGAGTAAAAGTTGCATGAAAACAATACACCAAAACATTAAAAATGATATCTCGAGTCCCTCAGTTTATTACTCGTACTTGAGTAAATTAAGTTACTTACATTATACTGTTTGTCCTGAACGTCATGGAGCCGATCAAATCTGAATTCACACATCATCGTTGGATCAAAATAATCCAGGATCAACCTGCTGATTCACATTCACATCATAGAGGTTTTATATTTGACGCCAGAAATTCAGTTTCCTGAATGAAAGAATCGACTCAAATAGAGAAATAAACACCGATTTACCAGAATAAAACGTTTCTGTAGACGGATACGTTCCGATGTGTACATACGGCAAGCCAGAGACCACTGTTCACCACCGAGTCTCAACATTTGTGAGTCTGACAACATCGTTTGTGGCGACAAAACCAGGTGATTAAAACCAAAACGTGATCTTTCCTGAAGCACAACCGAGTGAGTTTGTACCTAAACCAGGAACCGACCTGTGGTTTGTTCTGCCCAGTGAGACGGAAATGTGACGGAGGAACATGGACAATATTTTCATTTAGACGTACAAAGTTGCTGTGAATGTAAATAAAGCTACTTACATTCAACCGCTGCTGACATTAAGATAACAATAAAGTGACCTGAGATCAGAAGAGAAAATAAACGAGCTTCTTCTTTTGAGTTCTTCAGTTTGAAGCCGTCAGAAGCTGAAACACTTCCAGCTGAACACAAACGTCCCAACACACAAATTAAAAACTGTCTCCTGCTGCTGATCGTTTAATGATTTCTACATCTGTCAGCCCAGTGTGACTGTACACACACACACACACACACACACACACACACACACACACACACACACACACACACACACACTGAGCAGCAGCCGTTCGGGGTTACGGGTTCAATTCCCCGGCAGAGCAGGAAACCAACCGTTATTCTCTCTGTTGACTGGAGGTCACAGGAGGCTTCTGGGTAGTGAGACGGGACTGGACGGGGTGTGACACACACACACACACACACACACACACACACACACACACACACACACACACACACACACACACACACACACAGAGTGCTGAGAGCTGTGAGAACATTTTCTTGTGGCCTCGAGGTGTCAGGAGCACCCATCAAACCACCAACAACTAATTATTACCTTCCTTTCCTTTCTCACCGAGAGTGTGTGTGTGTGTGTGTGTGTGTGTGTGTGTGTGTGTGTGTGTGTGTGTGCAGGCCCCCAGGGTCCGTTGGTGTACATAATGGCTTTTTGAAGAGATTGTCGGTTTGTAAAGACGTTTGATTGACACCTCCTGATGTCTCAATCCAATTAGAGAGAGAGAGAGAGGTCCTTTGTGTACACTGTGTGTGTGTGTGTGTGTGTGTGTGTGTGTGCAGTCTCTCTCACACACACTTTTACAACTAAACATTTTGTTGATTAATAAATAAGTTGATAAGTTGAATTAATAAAACAAACCGAGCTTCACAAACGTCACCAGTTATTTGCAATTTGACAATTTTATTAAATTTATTTCTAATTTAATAAATGTTTTAATTATTATTTCTTCTGTTGAGCTCAACACGAGTTATTCATTTAAAAATAACCAGTTAATACACTTTTATTAATTTACTTTCTTGATTCTTTATCCAACAAAAGATCTTTTAATTTATTTCTTCTTAATCAGAAATCATGAATGTGTAGAATATGAAGCTCGTCTGTGTTCACTGCTTCATGTGAAAGTTTTATAACATGAGCAGAGTTACAGCGTGTCGACCCGTCTGTTCCCGACAAAAACACAATTCTGATTTATTTATTATTATTATTATATTATTTATTAATTTAATCTAAAATCCTTAAAACTCCTCGATTTCTCATTTAGATCCAGTTTTGATTTTGTGTCTTTTAAGGAATTTATTCACTGATGATTATTGGAGACACTAAAAATCAATGAATCTTAAATATTGTGCAAGTTTACCGGATTATTTACGTGTTATAAATTCAATAAATCGCCCG
The DNA here is from genome assembly GCA_039737535.1 of Lagodon rhomboides. Taxonomy (NCBI): domain Eukaryota; kingdom Metazoa; phylum Chordata; class Actinopteri; order Spariformes; family Sparidae; genus Lagodon; species Lagodon rhomboides. The sequence goes on from CM077801.1 coordinate 27,430,661, forward strand.
AGACGAATCAAAAGTGGTCACTGAATTTTTTTGTTAAAAGGTAAAAAATGTTTCTGCAATTAAAATAAATTAAAATGGGATTTAATAAGGACACTGTAATGTTTGTCCTTTAAGAAACTACACAATCAAACATGAAGGACTATATTTAAGTGTATAACATAATATTTAACAACTAATATTCATGTAAAATAAAAAATAAATAAATGATCGAACAGATGATTTTTTATCTGTCGAGTTAAGAGAATAAAACCAGAATAACCCAGAAGGAAACAAATAAGAATAATTAACATGACACATGTAATGATAATAAACACATTAATACAAATCAATGAAAGAAAAATGTAAATATAACATATATTAATATATTACACATTTCTAAAGTAATAAAATACATTTTGAATAAAATTTAGAAACATGCTCTTTATTCAGTGTTTTATTTGCCTTATAAATAATCAGATTATAACAATATATACTGTTTATTGAGACTAAAAATATTGGAACAAGCTGACGAACTATGAACCATCTGTATGTTGTTAATTGTACGATGTGATCTCGCCTCAGGGCGCCGAAACCTGCAGAACCTCCTTCTCTCTTTTGTCACCTTTTCCCAATTTAAGAAATAATTAAAGCAGTTTCCTCGCTGCCTTCGTTGATGATGGATGCTGTTTTTTTGTGGAGATTTTGTTTCTATATCTGCATCAGAATCACATCCTGCATATATTCTTCTATACAGAAATTCCACCTGCAGGAACGTTAAATTAAAAGCTCGTCTCTAAATTGAGGGTTTTTTACATGGAGTTTGGTTGATCAGGAATCTGATGCACCTGTTTTGTTTGGTCTGTTTAATTTGTTCAAACTAAAATCTAACAACGAACATTTTCATGTTAAGAGTTAAGGGATTTTGCTACACACACACACACACACACACACACACACACACACACACACACACACACACACACACACACTCGGGGTCCTCTATTCAGACTGAGTAACAAAGCCCGGGGCCTCAATCCAGCTTGTCTGAAAAAAACACTCAGAGTGTGTTTTGTAAGTGTGTGAGTGTGTTTTGTTGCTGAGTGTGAACGTGTGTGAGTGTGTATTTTGTATCTGTGTGTGTGTGTGTGTGTGTGTGTGTGTGAGAGCTGTATTTGTGTGTGTGTTGCACTAACAAGGTCCAGGCCTCAGCATGATGACGATCTTAACGAGCTGTCTGTCACTCTTCAGCTCTCAGCTCAGACCTCTGTGTCATTAATGACTGTGTGTGTGTGTGTGTGTGTGTGTGTGTGTGTGTGTGTGTGTGTGTGTGTGTGTGTGTGTGTCAGTGGTATAAATGGAATAATGTCTCAGCAGGACAGAAAAAACATTTAGTCTCTTTTGGCGCCACAATGTCAAGGTTTCAATGGCTGCTTTCTCCCTCTGTGAGTGTGTGTGCATGTGTGTGTGTGTCTGTCATTAAGTGTGTGTGAGTGTATGTGTCATTGAGTCTGTGTGTGTGTGTGTGTGTGAGCAGCTGCCAAATCCTCCAAAATTTCACTATTTTACCAGCCAGAGTTGATGTTTAGAATAACAAATAACAGGACAGGACTCGGAGGCTTTGTCCCGCCTCAGGCCCCGCCTCCTTTTATTCAACACTGATGACATCACAACGTGTCATCCCATAATGCATCGCACAAGTGCCCGTCTCACTCTGGGCGGAGGAGGAGGAGGTTCAGATGGATTTAACACCTTGTCAGTGTTTGTAAATTCACCTCAAACTGTCTTTGTCTTCATGTGAGGACGTACAGATCCTGATAAAGACAGAATCATATCTGCTATATTTAGGTTATTTATTTATTTTTCTAAAAGCAAAAATCAGCCTGCAGACGACCTGTAATTAACCACCGTCAGCTGGAAAACACAGTGGCTCCACATCATATAGTCTAACATGGTCCAAATATTGTGGAAGAGTCTCATTATAGTTCTTCATTTCCTCATTCACACTAACTTTGAACATATATCATCGTTAAAAACAGCTTATTCAAAGAGCAAAATGCAGAAAACTACAAATTAATTCATAATTTCAAAGTGTAGGGCTTTAAAAACTGATATAAACTATATATGACTGGCTCTGAAATCTCATTGGCTGCATGATGCGTCAATCATCTGGAGGCTCAGGAGAGGATGATCTTCCCGATCACTCGTTGGCTGTTGCAGGCTGCAGGGCGGGCATATAAGCACCTGTCAGGTGAAATGAGCTGTCAATCAACAGGTCAGAGTTTGCCCAAGGCCGACTTCCTTCTCCGACCACTCCGTCGGATCCGTTCGGTAGAACAGTCACATTGAAACACACCGCCCCGGCTACACAGCAGCGTATACGTTCTGCGCCTGCGTGAAATGCAATAAGTCTCCTAAACATCGGGTGGCGCTAGTCTCGTGCCAGTCACCCAAAACATAAAAACAGGAAATGACAGAACGGAGTGCGGACCGTAGCTTATCAGAACAAAGCACACACAGTGTTAGCTCAGCATTACTTGCGTGATGTCGTATTACGGTGGTCTCTCTTCCACCAGGGCAGCCAGCTGCTCCTCAAAGTCCTCGGTCCACACAGCCATGGCTTCCAAACATACGCTGGTTTATCCCCAAAATAACGAACGGTGAAGTGTTGTTTGTAACTCTGTGCCGTCTCTGTTTATGTGGTTTGTTTACCGTCGTCACTTCCGCCGCCCCTCCCACACGCCGCGCTGATTCGCTGGCACACCGCCAATCAGAATGGTCACTGAACAGCTAGCTAACAACCAATCAGAGCATCCGACGGCGTCCAACCTCAGACGGCCGACTGAACATGTTCAGTCGGATCAGACGCAGCTGAACACACCGAACAGAGCAGCTCCCGAACTCGTCCGACTCTCCGAACGCTTCAGACGTCCGAGACCCGGTGTGTGCCGACCTTTAGTAACCTTCAGTTGCAGTTTGATTGTGTTCGCTATGAAACAGTGAAGTTTTTAGAGATCTAAAAGTATGAAAAAGCCGTCATGTAATCGTGGAATACCGTGTTTCGGAAATGGATCGACGGGATGTTTGTGAATAAAAGGAGACGGCTTCTGTTGAACTGAAACACCAGCGCAGGTCTGATGTGAAACACAGTCAGTTTGTGTGTGAGTGTACAGTTTTGTTGCTGTCGGTGCAAACATCAGCCTTCAGCTCACTGAGGCAGAAACACACACACACACACACACACACACACACACACACACACACACACACACACACACACACTGCTGTGGTCACACCTCTGCTGTCGAGTGTGTGTATTTGTGTGTGTGTGTGTGTGTGTGTGTCGGCGGTTGAATCGGCTCCTTCGCACTCTGAACATCAGCAGCTCGTGTCGGAGCGAATGAAGTTTGTGCAGAAACAACAAACACACACATGAATAAATCAATGCAACAACTCAACGAGACAGAAACACTTTGTGGTGAGACGTCTCTGAACTCGCTGCGTCTGAGCTGAAGACCGGAGGTGCTGACGAGAAGAACCAACCTCCACCCAACCAGATATGAAACAAACACCGCTCAGCCAACGTCAGCTGGTATCAACCCTCTGAAGGACGGGTCTGTGTCCACGTAGCATCTACGGCAGCTCAGGTGACGTCACCGTGGCTTTCTCTCTCCTGGCCTCGCCGATAATATTCACCTCATTTACGTCTCCTATGGATGATGTCATCACGCACATCCTCCTCGCTCTGATGTCCCGACGTCCAATAAAAAACAGACGCATAGTTAACCACAAAGGGGCGGAGTCGACAAAGAGACAAGACGTACGTGAAGCGTTGGAGAAGTGAGCGAGGAAGTCAGACTGACTTGTAAGTTTTGGAAATACGTCTCAGCACAGCATAGCTCTGATCGATCCAGACTCCATTCAGGGAATAAACCGAATATTTTTTTGCGTTTTGTCTGAACGCAGCATTAGGAGGAGTTTAGTAAAACTTTGTGATAGATTTAAAATTGTACAGCGACGTAGTCCGTCGGCCTGGATGAGGAGAAAATACTCATGTTGACACTTTGTTCTGTCTGTTTATTTTAAGTCAAGGAGAAGTTTCCTCCTGTTAGTCAAGAAAAAACATCTTTTTATAAAATAATTCTTACATCATCACAGATAAATGTATATTCTCTGTATATGTGAAAGAATATCTCGTTCTTTAAATATTAATTTCAACATCTTTAAAATCAGAGCTCTCTCTTTGTGTCTCTGTGGGTCAAAGGTCACATCAGAGTTTCCTTGTTATCAGCTGTTTTCGACAGGAAGTGTGATATGAATTATACATTAGACACACACACACACACAGACACACACACACACACACAATGTATAGGCCAAGCATATATATTCAACACACACACACAGAGCACATTTATTAAAAGTGACTAATGAAGCATCAATATTCATGACTGACGTCTTTAAAAAGCTGAAATGGTGATTTATTAATTGTGTCACGATGAATATTTCATCCTCGCTGTTGTTAATGCTAATTCACCAGCAGCGTGAGCTAATCCTCAGCCGGCGGGTCAAATATAACGCAATATTTCACATTTACAAGCCAAATGTGGATTCATCCGCCGCTGAAAGTAGTCCCCAACAGAAGGACTATTTCTTCCTGTTTGTTTGATAAAAACTGAACCTTTAAAAACATGAAACTATACGTGTGTGATGTGTTTTTAAAGGAGCCAATGGGAGCGTGAGATGGACTAACACCTGATTGGTTATTAGGATATCTGCCCTCCCCCTTCTTCCTCACCTCTCCTCCCCCTTTAGCTTCTCGTCTCCACTCTCCTCCTCATTTTTTGATTTTTCTAAATTCCCACTTCCTCACATTTTAACTCTCCTGCCTTTTTTCTCTTTATTTTCTACCTCACCACTTATTTAACCTCTCTTCCCCACTTCCTCTGCTTCCTCCCCATCCCTCCCTCCTTTCCTTTCCTTTCCTCTTACCTTCCCCCATCACTCCCTTCACCTTTCCTCCTCCTCTCGACCTTTCTTTTCTATCTTCTCTCCTGTTGTCTTTTCACCTTTCCTTTCCTTTTGCCTTAACCTCTCCTTTCCTTCCCCATCCCTCCCTCCATCTTTCTTCTTCCTCTTCACCTATTCCTTTCCTTTTCTTTCCTCTTACCTTACCCCTCCTCCCTCCCTCCTTTCCTTTCCTTTCCTTTCCTCTTACCTTACCCTCTCCCTTCCTCACCCCTCCTCCCTCCCTCCCTCCCTCCATCTTTCCCTTTTCACCTATTCCTTTCCTTTCCCTTTCCTCCCCATCCCTCTCTCCTTTCCTTTCCTTTCCTCTTACCTTCCCTCCTTCCCCATCAGTCCCTCCATCTTTCCTTTCTATCTTCTCTCCTGTTTTCTTTTCACTTTTCCTTTCCTCTTACCTTACCCTCTCTCTTCCTCACCCCTCCTCCCTCCCTCCCTCCCTCTATCTTTCCTCTTCACCTATTCCTTTCCTTTCCTATTACCTTCCCCCCTTCCCCCATCACTCCCTCCCTCCTTTCCTTTCCTTTCCTTTCCTTTCCTTCTACCTTACCCTCTCCCTTCCTCATCACTCCTCCTCCATCTTTCCTCCTCCTCTCCACCTCTTCCTTTCCTTCCCTCTTGCCTTACCCTCTCCCTTCCTACCCCATCCCTCCCTCCATCTTTCCTCTTCCTCTTCACCTATTCCTTTCCTTCCCTTTCCTCTTACCTTACCCTCTCCCTTCCTCACCCCTCCTCCCTCCCTCCCTCCCTCCATCCTGACTGTTTTTTTTTCTTTCGCTCAGAGTTTGCGTGCCGTTTTAGAGTGTTTTCATCGATGTCGAGACCTTGCTATCAAACATGACTGCCTCTGCTCTAATTCACCCCCAGGACACCACACACACACACACACACACACACACACACACACACACACACACACACACACACACACACACACACACACACACACTCACTCAGGGCTTCTCGCTCTCTCACACACTTGAATGAACATACATATCCACACACACACACACACACACACACACACACACACACACACACACACACACACACACACACACACACTCACATTCTTGCTTTACGCACACAAACACACTCACCTCATACTCACACACACATGAATGAACAGTCAGGTCTGCTAACACACACACACACACACACACACACACACACACACACACACACACACACACACACACACACACACACACACTCTTTTTGCTAGACTTGTGAGGACTTAAATGTGCTCTGACTCCGACCTCTCAGCCTTTATTGTAGTGAAATTTAGACGTCTATATTTTTAAGTTTTACAGGATCTCCCGGACGTTTATTAGCAAATCTGGTCCGAAAATAAAATCCTTCTTCATTGTTATTGTGTGGATTTACTCCTGAAATGCAACCGTGGTTTGTTTGATTACACCGAGAGCCAGAATTAATCTTACACACTGCACAAATAATCCCAAACCAAATAATGTTTTTATTATCATTTCTATTATTGTTGCTGCTTCTTTTATATTTATTTTCATACTTTATTTTCAATCAAATTTTTCTTGACTTAAATGACTGTACTTGTATTTGTTTTTTCTAGTCTTATATTTACTTTTACGCACCGACATACCAAAGCAAACTACTCGTTAACAAAATAGGAAGCGGCAAAATAATGACCACAAAACTACTAATACTTGCCAGCGATGCAGTTCAGCTCCCATCCAAGGAGATGATTAGATATTTGGTATCCATCATCCGTCTTCTACTTTTCTCATCATTCAAACTATTTTAAACTGATTCAACCTTCAAGACAGAAACTTCATTCAAACCTCATATTGTTCAACATCTTTGTTTTTTTTTTTAAATACTTATTTTCAAAGCCTGCAGTGCAGTTTAGCATCACAACGCACTTTCTTCAGAACAGTTTGCTATACCAACATATTAAAACACATCATTAGTCTTTAATAGTTGACAGTAAACTGTAATGATGACTATAAAAGTTGAATGATACAAACACAGGTATGCAGGTGAAACATGACATCAACAGAATACTACAGTGTTAAAATAAACGATGTAAACAAGACTGGGAAAATACAAAAAAACACATTCCAGTAAAGGTCCAGTGTAGTTTCGCTTCAAATTGTCCTCGTTTTGTAGGATTTCCCCACGTTTTGACTTCCCTTTCCTTTGGTCCTCGCAAGTATAGGAAGACACGCACACACACACACACACACACACACACACACACACACACACACACACACACACACACACACACACACTGTGTTTAGCCCTCAGTGTCACAGGCTGTGAATTTAATATTGATTCCATAAAGTAGTTTCAGTGTAACATGTCACAGCACGTTAACGTCAGAGCAGCGAGCCGGACGGAGAGGAGAGCAGCTAGCACGCAACGCTGCGGGAGAGACGGGGGAGGCAGAGGGGAGGGGAGGGGGGAGGAGGGAGGAGGGAGGAGGGAAGAGGGAGGAGAGAAGGAGGCAGGGGAGGAAGGAAAGGAGACGGAGGAAGAGTGGAAGAAAAGGGGGGAGGAGAGAAGAAGAGACGCAGGAGAAGAGGGGGAGTGAAAAACAGGAGAGAAGAGGGAAGGAAACGAGGAAGGAGGAAGGAGGAGAGGAAGGAAGGATGTTGAGGAATGTGTGTGTGTGTGTGTGTGTGTGTGTGTGTGTGTGTGTGTGTGTGCGATGCTGATACACAAACATACAGACAAGTTTACAGATTGAATTAAAGCCCGAGGGGATCACTGAGTGTTTGTTTGTACACCAGTGTGTAGTTATTACACACACACACACACACACACACACACACACACCCAGACACACACACAGAGTACAGTACAGACTTTACTCACCGGTGTAAGCGGGTCAAAGGTCAGAGGTCACGGCAGGTTCAACTGCTGAGAGAAAAAACAACACAGACATGAGAGTCAGATTAACACACAGTCACATGACCGTGTGTGTGTGTGTGTGTCTGTGTGTGTGTGTGTGTCTGTGTGTGTGTGGTGTGTGTGTGTGTGTGTGTGTGTGTGTGGGTGTGTGTGCGTGTGTGTGTGTGTTGCCCACCCACAGTGTGTCTCTCCTCTTCATTTCTTTCTTTATTAAAAGAACCGGATCAAAATCGATGCAGCAGAACGATTAACACCCTTTAAAAGATTCCAAACATTCCTTCACAACAACCCGGTGGTGCCTACATTACCCAGAATGCCTCAGCGGTCGGCAGCTGGGTCAGAGAATGGGGCTGTGTTATGTTCGTCTCAGCTAATGTGTTTGTATGTATAATGTATCTTTGTATTATTTTTTATGTATCATTTTTTGGGATCATTGTCGGTTGATTTAGTTTTTCTGTTTTCTATTCGTCGTCACTTCTTGTATTTTTCCAAATTATATTACATACATTTTAATTGTTCTGTTGTTCTGTCTAACCTTATGTGTGCACAATAAAGTAAAGGTAATGTGTTTTGTACACAACAGTAAGCATCTATAAAGTATTAGAAATGTCTTTTAATCAGAATTTGAAATATTGTCACTTCAGTTCGGGTAAACTTTCCTTATATTTTGCTCAAATTAGGCAACGAGGTCTATGAATGAATCACAGTCTTTATAAATAAAACTATTTTGATTTGAAAACACGAGATTAAAGTTGTTTAAAGGATGAAAAGCTTTTTATTTAACACGTCAAAACTAAAATTTACTGAACGTTAGAAAATAATTCAGGGCTTTACAATAATATCGCTGTCTGGTCTCTTTGCTTTCTGGGTCAGACTTTCCTGCTGGGATTTCAGTTCAGACTGAGGCCTGGACACACACACACACACACACACACACACACACACACACACACACACACGATGATGATGATGATGATGGAAACACTGTTTGACAGTGTGGATGAAGCAGGAGGAGAGCAGAACGTCTCTCTCTGCTGCAGCTTGTTGTTCGACACCGAAACAGGAAACGTTTGAGGTGAGCGTGTGTGTTTACAGCGTGTGTGACAGCCTCAGTGTGTGTCTGTGGGCTGTGTGTGTGTGTGTGTGTGTGTAGTGTGTACGTTTGGGATGTTATGAATGTTCTGGAGACCCAAACACGAGCAGCTGCCGGGCTCGGGATGAATTTACATGACAAACGTTTCAAACACTGAATCAAATCAAATTCACTCTGTTGACACGCGGTTATTAAATGTGTGTAAGAAAGTTCAGACAGAGTCAGAGAGAAGAAGATGAAGACAAATAAAAACTGAGCTGAAGATCGTCAGAGCGGAGCTGCAGGCTTTTAAACCCTGTGCGGGAGTTTCAGAGTCGTTCGGGCCACTTGTGGGTCGTCAGCGGCCCGAACGACTCTGAAACTCAGAACTCAAACGTGTCCTTAATGACTCTGCTCACGTTTCTACACAGCAGGGTATTTAGAGAAACGAATATTTCCCCCCTCCGTTTTCAAAAATAACATCGTGCACACAACATGGTTTTCAAAAAAGTTGTCATTTCCATCAACCCGCATAAATACGCCGTCGAGCGCCATTCTAACTCTGCCAAACCTCTGGGCAGCAGTGTTGGGAGAAGGATAAAGCCCTGCAAGCCAATCAGAATCCTCAGAATCAACAACAACGAATAACACGAGCGACTTCCTGTTCCTTTCAAAGTAACGCTCACATGACGTTAAGCATTTTCTGGCGCATAGCCTAATGAGCGTGAGAAGCTAAAACCCCGTTTCTCCCAGCTGACACGACAACACATAACCGGAGTTTTCCAAATTCTCCACTTTGCCCGGAGTTTTTAGAAATAATCGTTTTTCTGTGATAAAAACGGGGTTTTCGTGTAAATGAGAGGCCAAACCGCCTGGAAATATCTGCGTTTTCCCTTCATGTAAACGGGGCTTAAGTTACACTCCCACACCCACCCAGTTACCTGCGATACGACATAATTTTCTGCAGTCTGGAAATAAGACCGGATTTTAACTCCATCTAGAAGACGACCAGGTCAATCTGGAAAATACTCCGGACGTTTAACACAAGTCTTGTCAGGTGGTGGCAAAATGGTGAAGACCATCCAAAAACCACAGAATAAAAAACAAAACAAAAACAAGACATGCAAAGTTCAATCAGAACAAAACAGGAGGAACCACAGAAACAGAAACAGACCACAGGAAGAGGCTCAGGTGAGCAGAACAGGATGAGCTGACATCAGGGAGCTGATTGACTAACGAGACACAGGTGAGCTCAGACAGAGGGAGGTAAATCACACAGGAGCAGGAAACGAAAAGCAACACGAGGACAAAACTACAAAATAAAACAGGAAATCACAGAAACACAAACTGAAAGTGTGAGATTGTTTGTGAGTGAGAGCAGCTGAGTCTCCAAAACACACCTGAGATCACCGGCCTGATTCATCACAGCTGACTGATGATGTTGTCATCAGGTATTGATCTGATCAGCAGCTGATCGACTTCTGATGGACAGGAGAGCTCTGAATTCATCTCAGTCACAAACAGAAACACAAAGATCATGACTTACATCACTGTGTGTGTGTGTGTGTGTGTGTGTGTGTGTGTGTGTGTGTGTGTGTGTGCGTGCGTGTGTGTGCGTGGTGTGTGTGTGTGTGTGTGTGTGTGTGTGTGTGTGTTGAAGCGAGGCTAACCTGACCTCTCTCTCTCCCCCCTGGTCTCCTGACACTCGCTCGTCCCCACAGCTTCATCAATCATTCAGCTGAATCACAAACCGCTGCAGAAAACAAACGTTTGTGTCGAGCAGCCGCCACAACAACATGTTCACACAAGAACAGACACACACTCAGCTCCGTGTTTCTCCTCTTCTGAATCCACTCGTGTTGAATTCTTGCTTCACAACATCTCTGATGACAAAATAAACCTGCACCAGACTCACCGTCTCTGTCAGAACGTCTGCTGTACTTAAACCTGCCTCGTTGAGTCTTTACTGGTCGTGTTGCTGCGGTGACATCATCAGTCTTTGTGTTTTTAGACATAGATGGACGTTAACAACAAAAATCTGTCTTATCTTTTTAATTACACGCCCAGAAACAGAAGAGATGTTCTATTTACATTTCTGCTGATTAAAGTGAAATAAAAGATGTGTTTAGTCACAGCAGCTTCGAGGGCGATAATGATATCAGGACATAAAATATTCTGATATTTCTATGTCACTTTTACTGCTACTGAGATTAATTTAACTTTGACTAAAGTAATATTTAACAACATATCTTTACTTTTGCTCAAGTATGACTTCTGGGTAGTTTTGTAAGGGATAATGCCCTTCGAGGTGTCCATAATCAGGAATTAATGGACGACGCGAAGGCCTCCGTCGTCCATTAATTCCTGATTTTGGACACCTCGTCGGGCATTATCCCGCTTATACCATGGTCACTTGCCAAAGAAAATAAATTAAGACCATTAATTTATATTTTCATGCGTTTTACAATCAAAATATAAAGTTTTTCACAGGCAATAACTTAGTTTCCCTGGTAACGCCTGAGGGTTTAAACAATCATTACCCTCCCGTAAGGTTCTTACGCAACGGAAACGTTGCTGCGGGGAATCGCGAGAGTGGCCTGTGCGGTTTAGCTAGCTGCAAAAAAGTCGAAGCCCACGTCGATGGCCTGGACTTGTCTCTACATTTTAAAGTTTGAATGGTGTCTCTAGGTCAAAGTATGCCAGAGATGTCGATGAGTTTTGCAGAGGATCTCTCTGTTGGCCCAGAGGATCTCGGTTGCCACGGTGACAGTTGTCAAGTGCACCTGACAACAGTGACTGAGACAGCTGATTTCAGAGCGATTTCAGCTGAGGATCACCTCGTCAAACTACTGCTATTTCTTCAAAATCAAAGATGATATCGGCAAAATTTTTCACCATCAAGCGGGAAAGGCCTTAAAGAACACAGTCACCAAGTTTTGTGGTCCTACTTTGAAAAATGTGTTAATAGGAGCGAGTTAAAAAACGTTGTTCACTCCTCCAGTAAATAGGACGGACCTTAGATACGACTTGGCAACGGGAGATATTCTAGTCCGCTCAGCGGTGAGCCAGAAAGCTAACGCTATGCTAGCAAGATTCAAAGTCGATAACATTGCGTACGGTTGACGAACAGTAAATATAATTTGACAGTATGTTTAACAACAAGACTAGCTAGCTTACCAGTCATGTCACTGTCCCCAAATCAACATCAAGATGTTCACGAACAAATGATCGGCCGTGTGTAACGTTACTGTGGCCGCAGCCTGAAGCAGAGAGCTGAACAGCCAACGGGATGTGAGATTATTCGGTAAGTTTAAAGTGAACTTTCTGCAGCTTGTGTGTTCCAGTCTCCATCCTGTGGTGTTCAGAGGATAAGGCTCTGAAGGACTGACGGACTGCACTCAGTGCTGGAAATAAACTGTAAACAGCGGCTTTGACTGCGTTCCCGTCGCTATGGTTACGCAGCTAGCGCATTAATTTAGACGGTGAACAGACAATTTGACTGGAACTACTTAGTAGGTGTCCATATACCAGGGATTAATGGACACCCTGCAGCCAATCAGAATCGAGTATTCCCCCAGACCATGGTATAATATTTATTAATCTATTACAGTGCATCGTATCTTATAAGCTCTTTCTACAGTTTGTGTGTGAAAGTAACTCAGATGAATGTGATGTAGTGGAGTAGAAGTATAAAGTTGCAGCCTCGGCAGAGTAGTTGAGTAAATGTACCTCCTCACTGACGAACACCTGACAGATCTGAGGCGGTTCTCTGCAGATGAGCGGCTCAAACTGCGTCTCTGCAGGTCTGCCATCTTTATGAGCCTCATCACGTTAATGCCGTCAGTCTTCTCCTGCCTCTAATTGGCTCCGCAGCCCAATTAGCTCCGGCTGTTAGCACCTGCAGCTCCCCGAAAGAGTTTAAGACCCGACAATTAATCATTATTAGGGGGGAACCATGGCGGCATTGTGGGACTTTAGTTTGAGGTGTAAAATTTTTTGTCATTGTCGAGATTGTTTCAGGTGTCAAACAGTGTTGAAATGTGAGTCATTTAGCAGTGTGAAATATGAATTATGGAGGCAGAGTTGCTGTTCGAGCTGGAACCGTTTCGCTGGTGACAAAAAGGCGCTCGGTGATAAATCTGACGGAGGATCAGCAGCCGTGTGAACGACTCTGCAGAGGTTTGAACACAGCTGATCCAGAGTCAGATCAAATAACTAACGACCTCCGGAGGAATTCAGTCAAAACACAACATCCTGATGGTTTAATGAACTCAATCTGGATCAAGTGTGTTAGGCTGCACACAAATTCCCATGATGCACTGCGGGTGAGCCTGCAGGTTTTATAATGATACGGGTCAAGTAATAAAGGTTTGAAATTAGTTTTAAATAAAGTTTTCTTCCTATAATTGTTGTCGGCTGATGGATCTGATGACATTTGGACCTGAGTCCTGAGAGATGCATTAAAACAACTTGAATTATAGAAGTAAAACAATGTTGAAGCTATAATTCTTTAGCTTCCATTTTTAATTTACTGTTGTGACGATGACTGTAACTAAAGTTATCAGATAAAGGAAGTGAAGTGGAGGGAGAAAGCTGCAGAAAATGAAAAGTACAAATACCTCAAAACTACTTAAGTGCAGTATTTGAGTACATTCCACGTCTGAGATTAAGGTCACATCATCACACTGATTCTTCTTCCTCGTCTTCTTCTTCTTCTTTTCTTGTTGTTGTTGTTGACACCTGCAGCAGCTTCCTGTGTTCTTCCTGTTCGTCGTCCTCACTTCCTGTCTCATCAGCTCAGGTGTCGCGTCTCCTCTCCAACTCTCCTGACTTCTTCTTCTTCTTCTACAAAGATCACACCTTTTGTCTTCTGAGCGTGCTCCCTGACATCTTGATGTCATCCCCGACCCTCCAATCACAACCCCGCCCCCCCCCCACCCGCTCTCACCCCGGGCAGTTGCTAGGCGACGGAGCCCTTGTATAATTCATTTACCCGCTGCATGCAAATATGTGGACAATTAACCACTTCTGTTTGCATAATAGATTTGGGGAGGGAGGAGGGGGGAGGAGGGGGGAGGTGGGGTATTTAACTCTCAGTTCATCTCATCCTGCCTGACGACACAAAGCGAACGAGGGGCGAGCGAGGTAAAGAGAGAGGGGGAGAGAGAGAGAGAGAGCAGTCCCTCTCATGGCAATCATTGCAGCCTCAATACGTTCATTCTTCCTCTGTATTCGCTCACTCGTCATAGAGAGCAGAGAGGAGGAGCAGGGCTGCAAATTACCTCCCACACACACACACACACACACACACACACACACACACACACACACACACGTGCACGCATGCAGAAGCGTTGTAATTACTACCCTGCGCGGCGCTCAGCCTCCGCTCAGCAGCCATTGATGTGCAGATGAAGATGGCCGCCGCATGTTTTTGCGCTGAAAGAAAACCATGTTTTGGTTGGGCTCTGTCAACCGAACAGCTGGATTGCCATTTTTCACTCAAATTAGATTTCGGCTGAAGCACCGGCGCTGGGGGAAATTAAACCGCACAACAAGAAGCAGAAGGAGCGAGCAGCCACTTTCTCTGCTTCTGTCTTTTCATGCTCTCCCTAATTTGGTACAAAAGAGGGTTCAGAGCGGGGCGCAGCGGCAAGTCAAGCTGCATCCATCCACCATCATCCATCCATCCATCCATCCATCCATCCATCCACCATCCACACATCCATCCATCCATCCATCCATCCACACATCCATCCATCCATCCATCCACACATCCATCCATCCATCCATCCATCCATCCATCCATCCATCCACCATCATCCACCATCCATCCATCCATCCATCCATCCATCCATCCATCCATCCATCCATCCATCCACACATCCATCCATCCACACATCCATCCACCCATCCATCCATCCATCCATCCATCCACCCATCCACCCATCCACACATCTATCCATCCACACATCCATCCATCCATCCACCCATCCATCCATCCATCACATCCATCAACTCCATCTATCCACCCATCCATCCATCCATCCACCATCCATCCACCCATCCATCCATCCATCCATCCATCCATCCACCCATCCATCCATCCATCCATCCATCCATCCATCCATCCATCTATGTTTTTTATTTAATTCAGCTCTTCTTCTGCATCTTTCTGCCGTCACTGACACATCGTTCTGTAAATCGTCTGTCAGAATCACAGGCGAGAAGAAGAAGAAGAAGAAGAAAATGGTTTTAAAGATGTCTCACAGGGAAATATTGTAGTTTTTACTCCACTACATTTGTCTGACAGCTTTAGTTACCCTTCAGATTACCTTCCTGCAGTGAAAACCACGTATCTCCAGATGTGATGAATGTTTGTGATAAACTGACAGTGCTGTAAAAAGAACCCAAAAGTCTTAAAGTATCTGATGTGAAAACAAAAGTATCAGTACATGTATGTATATACTGTTTACTGTGAGTCAGCTGATCATCACAATAACTGTTTCTATCTGATGAGGAAATCAGTTCATTTAAAATACTCAAGTTAAGAAGAAGTTGCTCAAAATTGTACTTAACTTGAATAAATGTACTTAGTTACTTCCTCCATTGATTAGTTTCAGTTTTTAAAGAGTTTATAGAAAAAGGAGAATTTTCTCAACAAATGAAAAACACAGTTACCTTCAGTTTATCACACTGTAAAAATAAAATACTCCAGTAGAGAACAAGTACATTGAATTTCTACTTAACCTCAGTATTTACTCATAATTAGTCCTTTTTTCAAACTTAGATATATTTTTAATGGAGTATTTCTTCCTCGCTGTAGATTTCTCTTTCTGTCTTCATGTCAGCGGACGAACACTGAATCAAACCTTCGACTTCGTGTGTCGGTCCAACACGTGTTCCCCTCCACATGTGGATCTGAACATGTGTCAGGTGTCGCAGGCGATGACTCCGGGGCTGCTGGGTAACGACGGGCTGTTGACACGGAGAGCGCTCGTCACGGACGTGAGCGGCGACACGACAGCTTCTTCATAAAGTGGTGAGAGGAGAGAGGTCAGAGTTCACAGAGAGACGGAGATCGCTTTATCGTCCTGATGAAACCTCGTATGTCCTCAGAGTTACCATCAATCATCAACAACATCAGGAAAACAAAGAAAGAAACATTAAACATTTGATTCTGAAGACAAATTTCATTCAATGGAAGTTATTATCATGAGATTAAATGTTGAACTGTCCCTTTAGTTCAACATTTTAACTCTCTCGAGCTGCCAGCTGCCCTAAAAAACATGTCCAAGTTATTGTTTCACCCGCAAGCTTCCCTTCTTCTTTATCATTTTCTTTATTAAAACAATTTTTTTACAGCCTTCTCTCCAGACATAAAGATCTCATCCTGAAGATTTAGATTTTATTTCTATCTCTACCTTCACGACTGAAGAGATTCGATCGATGTAGTCCCAAAGCGACAGATACGACCGTTTCTACTCAGACACAAAAGCTACGCCACAGTTTGGTCGGTTCAGGTCCAATCTGCCTCCATCTCTTCCTCGCTCACGACACACAAGTGAGAATCTTGTGCCTCTGTCTTTAAAGTTACAAAAGGTGGAATCGAGGGACAGTTTTGTTTCGCCTCTGATCGGTCAGCGGACGTAGAAACAGAGCCGCAACAGAAGCTAACGACGACAGCTTCTCTCTTCAGCTCGGCCAAAAAACAGTATTTGATGAAAGTCGCCACAGACTTCAGATTTGAAATCTCTGGTTTACTGTGAAATACAGAGATATGTATCTGGTAGTGAAAAGACTTAATCAGCATTGTGTGAACTCGTTAGTTAAGCGCTTGAATGTAGTAGACATTTATTTATGTAAAAGTCCTGCATGGTAGGTTTAAATCAACCAAAACTAGAGGCTTCATGATGAAGCCTCTTGGATGAGAGGTGAAATGTCTTCACGACAAAAACCAAATCCAGTTGCATTCGATTCAGTTTCCTTGAGATAACTATGACCTGGTTGAAAGAGAATATTCACAGGCCAAAACTAAAAAGATTAGTAATCAGCCAAAGTGGCGGTGTGTTTACTGGTGCAACTACTGCTCACAGTCATCAGCTCTGGTTCTGTGAGAATGTCTCTGGGCCCGGCTGCCTCGTTGCTGCCGACCCGACCTGTCGGTTCTACTGAACAAACCCAAAGCCACTGCAGCTGCGACAGCCAAAGTCACGGTGTGTTTACCGGGGCAACTACTGCTCGCCAAAAAACCACAAGCCCCACCCATTAACACCCGACAACCAATGAGCACACAGTTCTGAAATGACCCGGTCGTCCCTGAGTGGGCCACCATGACATCAGCACATTCACTAAGGACTCTCTACTTCCTGTTCTGGCACCAAACAACGGCTCTGTGTGTAATTCCTGCAGTCTGACATGAAGATAATTAAACGCCTGAGGAAGCTGGGCTCGTCTTTGTGTGTCAACATTGTTGTTTTACAAATCAAAGATTAGCGTAACAACACTAATTTACAAGACTGAGTCGTCCTCGGCTGGTTGAAAGGTCACGAACAAACAGACTGAAAATAACAACTATAGTCTGAGTTGCACAAACCTCATCGATCTGTAAAGTTTCACGTTGTTTTTCCCGTCTCATTAGTCTCCGGTGGACATACGAGGTTTCTGCAGGAACAGCGAGGCCTCCAGAAGGGCAGGTAATCTGTCACCAGGATGATGAAGCTATTATTAATGTTGTCAAGCTTCACTGCACTGTGATGCACAATATATTAGTCACATTACTGCACAGGTTCCCTCTGGTATTCACTGACCTGCCACACACACACACACACACACACACACACACACACACACACAGATAGTGACAGCAGACATAATCATAGGTATGACACGGTGACGACGCCTTTAATCAGAGCTGTAGAAGAAACGGAGACAAAGTTCCTTTTTTATAATCGACAGTGAGAATCTCGCCCTCCGCCTCCTCCGAGAGCCGCCAGTTCAATTCCCACCTGACACGACACCTTTGACCTTATAGAATAAGGTATGTAATCATATGGATGACACACTCGGTGACAGGTGGAAACCACGCATCTGAAACAAAAGCCTGCCAGCGAGGGAGAAGAGAGCGCTGATTATTATTCAGAAACACGCAGCAACATTTAAACCTCTGAAATTAAGACGCTCGCCTGGAAGTCTTCACAAATACAAAGATGTTTACTTTGAAGGACAGATAAAAACATAAAGATTCAGACGTGTGTTTGTCTGACGGGTTCGCTAACGTCGTTTGGCTTCGGCGTTAATGTGAAGACAAGATGCAGACGCTGAGGAGGAGCAGCTTCGCCTTCAGCAAACATAGCATCTCCCCGGTGACGTGACACCCCGACACCGACATATAGACGACGACAGGACTAATATTGTCAAGTTTTCATTGGCTGTCTGCCGTGTTCAGCGATGGTAAAGAATATTCCCACGTGGGCGTGAGTTCAAATCAAACCGCGGACCTGACGAGGCCAGAGAGGCTCCACACTTTCAATCACACAGCAAAATTAAATATCGTGTCACCACTTCAGCTTTAAGTTATTTATCAGTGATGGAGGAAAAATACTGCAGCAGAAGTAAATGTGTTGCATGTGTGTGCATACTGAGGTGACTGAATGTAAGTATGATCAGAAGAATCTAATTAAGATTAGATAAACGAAGGGCAAAGTTGCATTATAACGGCGCAAAAATAGAGAGCATCAATAAAAACAATAATACTAAAATAAGTAACAGAGCAGTAAGAACAATATAAACTAAATAAACAAGAAACAAAACTCAAAAATGTTCACAACATTGCACACTGGAAACATCAACAATCTGAGTATCTAGTAATTAACTTTCGCAGTTTATAAGCTGTAGTTTTACAGGTAAACAGACCGACCTCTTCGGCCTCTCTTCGCGGTCACTCGTCCACCAGAGGCCGACTGTGCTGCCCGATCAGCATCTAACACAGCCAACGTGATGCTGTGTTTACCGGGGCAACTACAGTCCGCTCAACTCTGGTGAGAAATACTAAAAAACGAATAGTTAGAAAATTCCCTGGTCGTCTGCTGGACATCCAGAGCTGAGTGATGTTACTGTTTAATCAAACCACTAACGAGACAAGAATTATTGTTGTAGCTTTCTTTTTATTGGGCAGCTTAAAATTAGCATCAGAGTACAAAAGTGATTTTTTAAAAGTTGTGGAGCAACACGACAAGACAAAACAAGAGAGTAGCTGAGTTTACATAAATTCAGACCGAGGCTACAGGAAATACAGAGATATATTTTTTTTTGTCAAAGTATATTTATTGAGCTTTTTTAAAAATATATAGATATTTTAATATGAATAACAACAAACACGTGTGGTATTCAAAGGACTACTTTAGTCAGAGTACTTAAGTAAAAAATACAATTAAAGAATTTAAAGTATTTGTTTTTATTCGCAAATAAATATTGACATTTTTACTTATAAGACTTTAATTCTGTTGCTGATACTTTAATATCAGTGACTTTTACTTGTAATGGAGTATTTCCATACTGTTATCTCAAGGAAATTGAATCGAATGCAACTGGATTTGGTTTTTGTCTTGAAGACGTTTCACCTCTCGGATGAGAGGTGAAACGTCTTCAAGACAAAAACCAAATCCAGTTGCATTCGATTCAATTTCCTTGAGATAACTATGACCTGGATGAATGAGAATATTCACAGGCTCCCATACTGTTGTATTGATACTTGTACTTCAGTAAATTATGATCATTCTTCCTCCACCTCTGAACAGGCGTATCTGTTGGTCTTGGAGGTATGTAGTTTATGTAAAATGTTGAAAACACTGAAACAACTAATTCCCAACAGGCTTGAGTTGAATATAATCTGCTGATCATAAACACCATGTGGTCAAACAGTTTCAGGACGATCAGCATGTTTCTATCCGTCCTGATGGAGCGACAGCCGCTCCGTTTCTAGAGAGACGCTGGCGTTAAACGTAATGTCATGTTTGATTTGTCGAGAAATGTAATTCCATTCATCGACACTGACGGGAGGTGAAGGCAGCAATCACAGAAACAAGACCTGATAAATACAAATCTATGTGAGAGGAAATAATCTGTGTTCTCTTTGTTTTGTAATTTGGGTGAAATGATCCTTTAAAATCAGAGATTTTTATTGTTGTTTGAGTATTTTCATCTCAGCTTGTTTTACGCTGCGTTTCTTTTGTTCCTCTTCCTCTCTGCTTATATTTCCTGTGAATTGATCGTCTCACAAATTTGAAAATACACATTAAAGATCACGACAGCAGGTCGGACGGAAAGTGGAAACAGGAACGCTGGAAGCTGTTGGAGGCTTTTTTTTTGTATTTCTGTTTTATTTCCTGTCCTTCCTGTTTTCTTCAGACTGAACCTGTGTGTGTGTGTGTGTGTGTGTGTGTGTGTGTGTGTGTGTGTGTGCAGTAGCGGCAGCAGCCTGTAGATGGCAGCAGAGAACAGTGAATGAAGCTCAGACTGAGCTGCGTTCATAAAACTCTGCAGGGAGACGACTGTTTATATTCAGTTTAAATTATATTCAGTTTAAATTACACACTGACATAAAAAACAACAAAAAATACATCTCTCATGTTTATATTTCCAATTAAATATAATCTTAAAAACAAAGATCAAAATATGACATCCTGTTTATATTTAGCTGTTTGTATATTTTCTCTCTGTGTGTATTTAGATTGTAAACAAATTATCTTGTTTTGTTTTACTTAATTGCTAAATCTGTATTTTTCATATACAACACGACAACAACACGAGTGAATCACTGCCACATAAAACCCTGAATGTTTTACCATTTAAATATTAAATACATTCAGACTCAGAATTAAATGTTTTGGAGCAAAATACCACAACGAAATGTAAAAATATAAGCAACATAAATCATAAATCTATTTGTACACAACCTTATTTTATTCCTCTAATATGTGTCTGTGCAGCAGCTGCTCAATTATTAATAACTACTCATTATTTTGATGTTTAATTCAATTAGCATATAATACAATATAGTATAATAGTAATAATGTCATTATAATATTTAAACAAAATTATAAGAATTATAAAAAAATAATACATTTAATTATAAAGGAAGTCAGCATGAAATTATAAACATATAATATTGTTTATATTGTTATCATGGTGCAATAAATGATGCTCTAATGTGCCTGCATGTCTTTTTGTGTGTACATATATTTTCACATGCAGCCTGACCTTCATATATCTTATATAGTGCATATGTTTGTGTGTGTGTGTGTGTGTGTGTGTGTGTGTGCACGCAGGGTTGAGATTAGCAATCAGATTATTTATAGGACCGGAGAATCGACGGCACTGTGTGATTTATTGTGTCTGGTTCAGGAGACAGACGCTGATCCGGCGGCTGGTGGGAAGCGTCGTCGCGTCGCGCTGTTCGTCTCTGTTTCGTCCTCGTCGCTCGTTTATTTAGTGTGTTTACAGTCAGTCGGAGTAAACATCGCCGCTGTTTGTTCCCTTTACGTTTACAACAAACACGCCGGAGCTGCAGGCTGCTGCTGTCACTGTGTTTGTAGTTCAGACGTCCAATTATTACACAGCACCAACCTTCATCCAATTATTATCCAACACACACACACACACACACACACACACACATGCACACACACACACACACACACACACACAGTCTATTATCATCTCTCTTTATGTGACGGCACTGAACAACAAGAATTATACACCTTAATTAACCAGCCAACATGTCAGTGTATTTATAATAACTACTGACACAGAGAGAGATTCACACACACACACACACACACACACACACACACACACACACACACACACACTGCACAATACACTGTAAAACATTGCACTGTGAATCTAACTGTTGAGAACAAAACACACTGTAAAAAAGAAGAGAAGAATAATGTGATTACAATATTAACTTTGTTTAAGATCTGGATAGTTTAGATTTAATCGAGTTCGATCATTAACACTCAAAATCCACTAACAAGTTTTTTCACCCCACATCTTGGAAATTACAAAATCTACTGAAGAAGATTCAGCACGGAGGGAAAGCTTGTACATAAATCTTAAATTGGAGCAGTTATCTAAATATTTCATGCTGATTTATTTCAGTTATTGTGACAGTCAGGTTGACTCTCAGCATCTGTAGAAGTTCCTGGCTGGCTCGCCAAACAATACAACCACAGCTAAACAAAGAGGCTAACAATTTAAATGTACTGTTATATCGTTAGAAAGCTTAGATTCTCAAGATAAAACCACATCAGCAAGGTACAATCAACAAACAAACAAACAAGCTAACAAACTAGCATGTACAAACATCTGTTCTTATTCCCAGATGTCCACTAGCTTGGATGCCTTTTCATGCTTTTATCTGTTAAAAGATATTATCAGTTTGATTGACAGCTCATTTGAGCAGATATGAGCTTCTATGCCCGCCCTAAAGTCAACAACAGCCAATGAGTGATTGCGTAGACCAGCTCCATCTTCTTCCTCCTCTCTCCCGAGTCACTCCAGTCATTTATGTTGATATTGTCATTTAATTTAAACCTGGACCATGTCAGACTATATCATGTGGACCTGTTGTGTTTCTCAAATTTTTGCATAAAAAAACAAACAAACTCTGATAGATTAATGACAAAATACTGAGGACAAAAACATCTTATAACCTTTCAAAAAAGCCCCAAATCATGTCTGTACTCAACAGCTTTAATATTTACTTTGAGGTTTGGATTCTTATATAAAGCAGCTAAAATAAATGGTTGTAAAAAAATCACAAAGCTTTTTACTTTTTACAAACACATTTTCTGTGAGAAGTTCGTCTACTGGCCTTCGATACTGCTGGCACTGGTCTCGGTGTTTGGCCATGTTGGTGGACACTTGGTAAAAAACTGTTAACTGTGCAACACACTCCCTGAAAACAAAAGCACACACAATAACACACTTATTAGACGTTAAAAATCATCATTGTCGAACGTGCTCTGCAGACCACGCTGCAGTACATGTACATACTGTGCTGTTGTCACGGTAACGCAGGAAGTACATGAACACACTCGGCACAGAGGTCAGAGAATATTAGAGTGGGTTTTGACAGTTTGCCTAACACACTGTTTTACACACACACACACACACACACACACACACACATAATCTGAAGGTGGGTGAATCATAACTTCATGTGTATGTCAATTAAATATATGACCATACGTGTGTAAATTAATGTATAGTTTACGTAAATAAACGGCAAGAAATCACCAACACGCATTTACACCTTCGTCTAAACAAACACAAACACTGACACACATCAAACAAACACAAAGCAGTTAGAGGTTTATCATATCGACGCTAGTGAATTACTTTTATTCAGGCAAACATCTGACTATAGGAGCGTCTCAGTTACTTCATTTCCTGCCATAAAAGATGTTTGGGTGCAGCGTAACACAGGGAGGGAGTTAGTTAAAGTCAGTTAAAAATAGAAAGGCAAGAAAGGTTTAATAACAACAGACACAACAACATTAACAACAACAGCAGCAACAAGACATACAATTATTATATTACCAACTGGAGCAACTACAACGTGACAACCTCAACAATTACCACCATCACCAATACACACAACACAATCAAGTCCTAGTTCGTCTTTTTCAACATCAGCAGTTGCTTGACTCTTTAAAATGTGGCGTCCCTCAAGGCTTCACACTCGGCCCACTACTTCTCTGTAAACACTGATGCTTGGCGACCGAACTCACTTTATTACCTTAAAGTTCCAACTCTATGCAGATGACACTGAACTCTTATACCACAAAATCGATCAATCATTTGACCCTTTTAAGCTGCAGGAACATTTCTAGTATCCCCAAGAATTTTATGAGGAACTTAAAAGTGTTATCTGTGTTTTAATTGGTGAACTGGTCTCGTGGCTCGTTGTCAAGTAGACTTTTCAACGACTCTAAACAAGTCAAAGATCGATCAGCAACAAAGAGTGCGAGAAAATTAACTTCATGTAATTGACATAATGTGGTTAATTAGTAAATCTGAAAATTAACCAAAAACATGACTATTTTGAAACAACTGGTGTCACATTTGTTAATTTCAATTCAGCATTTCTAAGTTGTTCTACTCTTTAAATATGCAATATGTAAGAATTGATCGCCAGTCAAATTCATGCTCAAACCAAGTACTGGGCAGCACATCACTAGTGTAACTGAAACAGCTGCTAACTGTAGCTACCATTAGCTTGTTAGCTCGGCTTAGTGACCCTGTAACGATAAACATAGACATCATAACTTCAAACCTGCTGTTTCTTCACATTCTGTTGATAATTTTGGCATTTTTTAAAAAAAATTGCAGCTTTAATACCCAATGAAAGATATCAGCCCAGCAGTTAACAACAAAGATGAGTTTAAATGTTTTAATAAATAAAAAACACATCTTGAAAGGTAATGCTGGTAAATGTTTTATTGGATTTCTGGTGATTAGCTTTTAAATTAATGTTGTTGTGAAAGTGAAAACTAATTCACATTTAGTTTAATTTCAAAAGAAACAGAAGGAATATTTAAACGCTTTCACTGAAGAATAATAAACGGCGGGGAGCCGAGAAGTTAAAATACATTTATGAGGTAAAAAATATAAATTAAATATCTACAACTAGGAGAGAAGTTGTCTTCTGATGAGCTCCAGATATGTTTTACATATTGTTTAGATATTCAAATACATTTCTGTCCTCCTCTTACACTGATGAGACTTTAAATAACCTCAAATTATTCTGTTTGTCTTGAAAAGTCCACATGACAGAAACATGAAAGTGTGTGTGTGTGTGTGTCACGTTAATCACAATTACCTGGTTTTCTGGATGTTTGTAGTGAGATGTCATATTTTAAGTGGAGAATATTCAAACTGATCCCTCCGTTACCATAGAAACCGGAGTAAAAAATAGCATCAAGGTAATTTCACGTCTGATTCTGTGTCACTCTGATGTTTGACTGTCACAGGTCACGTCTCATGTGACAACAGACGTGTGTTTAAAATGAGAGAGGAATCAAACTGTAAGTAAATAACAATGAGTGATGCCTAATATTTATCTGGCAGAGAGGATTCTGGGTAACGCCACGCTTGTTAAAAGGCTCAGTGAAATGTGTTTAACCTGCGTGTCGACCTCGGGAAGATGAAGCTGTGGTGGTACGAGCAGGTCGATAATGAACATTTATAGACTGATTTAAATAACGTATGTTTTGTTCAAGGTAAAAATGTTTTTGTCACATTTCTTCCTCCTGATTAACGATGTTTCACGGGGAATCATTCGCTGTGACCTCGACACCTCTTCTTGTGTTTGTGGAGGTGGAAAATAATCATTTTTACTCAACTTCTTAGATTTTTAACTTCTTCTTCTACCTCGTCTCCATCTCTCTGATCTAACCTCTCTATCTGTAGATCACACAAAAACATTCATTCTTATATTAAACAGATAATTCACGACGTACGTCGTGAATTATCTGTTTAATATAAGAATGAATGTTTTTGTGTGATCTACAGATCTCTTGCCTTTTTCACCAGTTATGGTTGAAGAAAGACAAAAAAGGATTACATTTTGCTTCCGGTGACAAAGAGACGTGAAACACGAGCTCGTTTTGATTCCTCGTGCCGTGAAACTAAAGATAAAAATAGAAATCTGTCTTTTTCTGATGTCCACCGACATGTTCGCCACCTGAAAAGTTGCAGAAATGAGAGAACACCTGTCAAAACGAGGCAGAAGGAGGTTTGTATGTTCTGTAAAACCTCCTGGCAGCCCGAAACACTCCGTCAGAAAAATGTTCACAAATGAAACTGAGACTGTTGCTCATGTTGTTGAAGTGATGGAAATGTTTTCTCATGTCACAAAACAACTGCTTGTTTACTTTATTCTATAAAGTATGTAAAGTAGATAGATGATGACCTCCTCCTCCTCCTCCTCCTCCTCCTCCTCCTCCTCCTCCCTCAGGTGACTCCCAGCCCATCTGTCTCCTCTCCACAGGGACGCCAGGCAGGAGGAGGAGGAGGGAAATTAACAAGTTGCCACATGTTTCCAGGCTGTGAGGTGAAAGTGGCTCTGCTGCTTTTAATTACACCTGGACGTCACTCCCAAAGTCTCACTGTAGCCAGGAAGATCTCCTCCCTGCGGGCAGGAGCCGCCAGGAGGCCTCTGCATCGGCGACAAACGTTGGGTGACCGACAGGAGTCTACGGTCGTCTACGTGAACTCTGTGCAGAAGTTCCAGTTACACAACAATTACAGCTGTTGGCATAATTAAATGCTTGTTGTCGGGCTCCCTCCGGACAGACAAGCCCACGACAAAAAGACTCTGAGACATAAAAACATGAAAAGGAAATAATCGAATCTGAAATATAAAATATAGTTCAGCTGAGCAGTAACAGAGTAAATGTATAATGCTGTGATCTGGAGCTCTTCACCGACGGGAGGAGAGCTCAGACATTAACCCATTCAGGCCGGGAAAGCATTGCCGCATTTCTACCATTAAAACCAGGAAAGCAGGTACGTCTTTTTTCGGAAGGCAGCGATTTCGAGGAGTTTCTCGGCTTCGAAGAAGACAGCCTCGCTGACATAATCACTGAGGAGGGCTTTGACCACGCTGACCGATCGACCGGGAGTTATGATTGAGGCAGATGTTTGAGGACAACGACGATGATAACGATGACGAGTTTGAAGGGTTTGAAAGTGAAACAACTACCACAGTAATCAGCGTAGTGTTTTCAATCGCACAGTAGGGGGGAAAGTCGATTTGATCAGATTTTTTACGGAGGAACTTTGGGCGCATCTTGTTACCGAGACTAATAATTACCGTGACCAGGTTCAACAAACTCCAACTCGCCGGCACATCTAAGGCAGACTGTTAGTCATTACATTCTGGTCTTGTTCTTTTTTTCTAGTTGATTTTTATTTATTTTCTCACTGTTTTTTATTTGAAAATAGCGCTGTTCCTGCACTGACACTTTACTTTGACACTGACAATTTGTGTGTTCGCTTTATCCAAATAAAGCTCACATGTGTGAGCTCTGAAAGCTACAGGATGAATTTTGTTTCTATCTGCTACAGAGGCTGAGAAATCAATCATTTAGTAGCTGTTGAATTTCCAGAAAATCTTCAGGTTTTAGGGGTTTTTCTG
Organism: Lagodon rhomboides; assembly: GCA_039737535.1. Classification (NCBI taxonomy): domain Eukaryota; kingdom Metazoa; phylum Chordata; class Actinopteri; order Spariformes; family Sparidae; genus Lagodon; species Lagodon rhomboides. The sequence continues at coordinate 27,457,834 of CM077801.1, forward strand.
AAATCGCCCGCAGGTTTTACAGGCAGTTTTTCCAGGCGTCTCAGGCCTGAATGGGTTAAGAAGGTGATTGATCTTCACTCCTGTTGATCAGCCTGACTGCAGCAGTGATCCGGAGCTGACCTCCACTGTCGGCTGGTTCTGTTCTGTTCTGTTCTGCTGACTGGAGCTGGAGGGGAAATGGACTTTACTTCATGAACGTAACGTTACGGAGAAGAGGAGTCTCAGAGAGTAACTGATGTGACTCTTCACCAACGAGGCAATGTTTGAAAGTTTTCTTCACGTTGCGTTTCAGTCTCGTACGGCGACTTCCTCCCTCTCTGACTCTCTGCTGGAAGTAATAGTGACGGGCAACCAAATGAAACACACCGTTATCTTTAGTTTGAACATTTGGTGGAAACATCTGTAGAGTTTTACAGTTGAGGTGCTCCACTGTGACTATCCGATGGAGTCTAAGGCCACGTTTATACGTAGCAGGGTATTTAGAGAAACGAATATTTCCCCCCCTTCGTTTTCAAAAAAGTTGTCATTTCCATCAACCTGCATAAATACGCCGTCGAGCACCATTCTAACTCTGCCAAACCTCTGGGCGGCAGTGTAGGGAGAAGGATGAAGCCATGCAAGCCAATCAGCATCCTCAGAATCAACAACAACGAATAACACGAGCGACTTCCTGTTCCTTTCAAAACAACGCTCACATGACGTTAAGCATTTTCTGGCGCATAGCCTAATGAGCGTGAGAAGCTAAAACCCCGTTTCTCCCAGCTGACACGACAACACATAACCGGAGTTTTCCAAATTCTCCACTTTGCCCGGAGTTTTTAGAAATAATCGTTTTCTGTGATAAAAACGGGGTTTTCGTGTAAATGAGAGGCCAAACCGCCTGGAAATATCTGCGTTTTCCCTTCGTGTAAACGGGGCTTCAGTTTCACCAGTTTTACTACGACGTGTTAAGCCGCGACGTGCCCGTGATGGACCTGCTCCGGAGTCGGGCCGACCCGGGCCGGTCCTGCCTCCAAGTGGACCGCGGTGACGTCTTGATTCTTCAAATAAAGTCCTCAGTTTTGTTCTGGATGCTTCCTCCACTTCCTCCCGTGTCCTCGCTCTCCTCCGTCTGCTGTAATTGGTCTCGGTGTGTTTTTCTCGTCCTATGCTACATTAATTATCACAGCAATCAGACCGGGGACAATATGGCTTTATTTGTTCCCCTGAGGGAGCAGTGTGTGTGTGTGTGTGTGTGTGTGTGTGTGTGTGTGTGTGTGTGTGTGTGCAGACAGGTGATATTCACATGCATGTTTAATACAGCTGAGCACTTTTATGGCTCATTATAAGCTCTAACAAGGCTTCAGTAGCTGTATGTGTGGAGTCCGTCGGGAGCTGCTGCGAACACCTTCTCTCACAGGGCAGATGGAAACACACACCGACGACACACACACACACACACACACACACACACACACACACACACACACAGAAAACAATTACTGTGAGTCAGTGTGTGTGTGTGTGTGTGTGTGCTGCATGTCACAAGTCTGCAAACTGTTTTCACATTTTCTTTTGTTTTCTCTGCCGTGACGCCTCAAACTCTTTTAATGCTCTTTGATTAATCACCAGCTTCAGATTTACCTGTTACATGTTGCTGCAGACGTAACCGAGTTCAGGTGCTGCTCATGCAACCGGATCTCCAGAACAAATGTTATAAAACTGAATATGTCTTTATGCAACTTTACGTTTGTTTAGGTTGAATTAGCGATTTCTCTGTTTAGGTTTAGGTACAAACCCACTTAGTTAAGATTAGGACGACATCATGGTTCGGCTTGAAACACCTGTCTTGGTCGCCACGATCACGGATGGAGATGTGTCCAACTTCCTGTGAAAAATAACCAGTTTTGATTCACCTGAAATGTCTCAAGGTGTCCTTAAAATATCTACTAACGAGCATATAATGTTAACGTGGACATGTTTGGTACAAATGTCAACCTTGGATGTATCTGTGGTTTGTACAGATGTTAACTGCTGACATTAAGACTCATAATTCACGTCAGTCATCAATTGATTATGTAGATCTGATGTGGTCGAGCCGCTTCGGTGGACACGTCCAACTGAAAACAAGCTCCGTTAAGACTCTTTCTAATATGAAGTTTTGAAAAGCAATTAAAAAATCTGTGATGTCATCACAATGTAAAGTAACGTGCAGAGCGACGCCTCGTGGGCGGAGCCAGCAGGAGAAACTCTTTTCTAATGTCGTTTATTCTGTAGCGATGCTGTGAAGAAGATGAAGGAGTCTCCGCCGACACTGACTTAGTTGTATATAAAAAGGTTTATTACGAGAAGTACAGCATCTGAACAAGCACCACAAACTGCCTGTGAGAGGATCCGATGCTAATGTGGATCTTCTCACAGACCTCACTTCTTATAGCCAATATCTTATCAATTCCCAAGGCACAAAGCCCACCTACCATTACCTCATCGTATCTAAACCAGAATATAGTTAAAGTTCGTTAAACTCTGAAAAACAAGTCCAAAGGGGCTCATCTCTATAAAGGACCTAACCTTTGTCCTGAAGACCTTCTCCTTTATAGAGCTAAACTTGTCATGTGGTCCTTCTCCTTTATAGACCTAACCTTGACTTATCTTCCATCACATGCTTCAAAGTATCATAAAATTTCACCACACTAACATCAGGAAGTCGAAGTGGAAGCTAGAAAACTCTTCTGGTGTCTTTGCTTTTGGGTCTTAAGGGTCCAGACAGCAGCCTCAATAAACCTGAGCTGAACCGGGACCAGACTGAACCGGACCTCTCAGGAGTCCTGGTTTTATCCAAGTAGTCGCCTATTTTCTTAAAACTCTCCTCCTGAGTTGTGTTTCTAGTAGTAATAGGAACTCCTCTGATGGTGTCTGGGTTCTGATCCCACCATCTCCAGGACTTTCCACAGGTTTGGGAAGGAGAGCGATTCTCATCGGACCAAACAGGCGCCATCTTTGCATTCTGTATCCATCAGAGGGAAAGTTGCATTGTGGGTAATGTAGGCATCAGATTTTGACAGAAAGCTGCAACACTTGATGAGACGAGGGGCATTCAGTTGGTTGAATTTTGCAACTAAAAGCCAGTAAATCCTGCGGAGAAGCATCATTCTATCTGCGGCCAGCAGGGGGAGCTCTCACTGCTTCTGCAGAAACCACCGATTCTGTTGTTTTTCTTCGGCGGAGTTTCTATCCAGAGGATAGTGATGATTCAACTCATGTTGTAAAACACACACACACATGCACACACACACACACACACACACACACACAGAGTCTTACTCACATACACACACTCCAACACCTGTGCTAATGAAGCCGAGCTGCAGCACACACTGTCCTTGAGTCTGTCAATCAAGTGCTTACTAATGGGCCCCTACACACACACACACACACACACACACACACATGCAAAGGAGAGGACACACAACACACTCAGTAAGACACGTGCAAACACTCAATAACACACACACACACACACTGTCACAGCTGTACCTTCCTTTTGAGGGGAGGGCTTCATTGAAAAGGCTGTTATCTGCCCACACACACACACACACACACACACACACACACACACACACACACACACACACACACACACACACACACACACACACTCTTAACCAGCTGAATAATAACAGAGAGAGAGAGAGAGAGAGGAGGATGCTATTTAACTATATATTAAAGATAGAAAATGAAAATGTGTGGAGAAAACAGATCAGATGAATATCAAAAGGAAATCAAAGTCCCAATAACCGATCAATCTATTAGAGTCCGTCCTGTGTTCAGATGTTTGGAAGGTCCAAATGGTCCGGTGCTGTTTAGATACGATGCTCAGGTGAGCTTCAGCAACCAAATCACCAAAATCACTGCTGGCTAAATACGTTTCTGCCACGTGGCTCTGAAAATACGGGTCACGATCACGGACGGAGAAGGTCCAACATCCCGCGACAAACACCTGCTGATGTTGCTGGAAATGTCCACAGGTTTCCTTAAAAACCTCCAGTGGTGTGACTCGACCGCAGTCGCCCGTTTGGTGGCCTTGTTGGCTGTAACAGTGAAAACCCAGAACCAGAACGGACGATATTTAAGTTAAAACAACATATTTGATGGCCTGTTAGCTAACGTTAGCCTTCAACACGTCCCAGCTGACACCACGGTTTGATAGTTTGGTACGACACAACAGAAAAGACACGAATGACTTCTGAGATATCAATGCACATGTTGAGTTTATTTATGATTTATTATCTATAGATACATTATTTATAGTTGTATTTTTAGTAGCTATCAGAAGTTATTCAACGTTTTAGAACAATAGCTATTGACAATAAAATAGAACTTAAAATCATAAAAGACTGAATTCTCAGTTAGACTACGCAGAGAATGCTTGATTGTGATTGGTTGTGTTTTGGTGGTGATGAAGTTGGGGGCGGGGCCTCGAGGCATCCACGCTGATCACTGATTGGTGAACAACATCGCTGCTTCTGTTCAACAGATTTCCTGAGTGGGTGTGACGGTGCGTTTAAGTGCACAGCAGCAGTCTGAAACAACAACAACAACAACAAGAAGAGAGAGAGAGAGAGAGAGAGAGAGAGAGAGAGAGAGAGAGAGAGGAGGCGGAGCTGTGAAACAGACAGAGGGTTGTCATGGTAACAACATAGTAATTGGCTGTTAAGATGTCAATTAAGAGGGAGGTGATACAAAGGAGGATCTGCTGTTATATGCTGTTTTCTTTCTCTCTTTTGAATATATATGTTTAGTTAGTGCATCTGGCTCATAACACATTTTTATCGAAGTACATGTGTTTATGTTTTCTTGAATTAAAGAGTTGCTGTGTGTCATTAACATTAACACTGACTTGGATAAAGTAAAGTAACCCTGAGTAGTGTCTGCAGGCGTGGAGGCTGTAGGACGCCTGACATGTGAAACTCAGGGCCAAAAAGTCCAGATGTGCATGAATGTAATTTCCATCAGGGATTTTTTCAGAGTCCTGTTTTTGAAATGACTTTGCCGTCTCCAGGTTTTTTTAAGTGAGTCACAGACATTTAATTAACACTTTCAATGAAGGTTGATGTAACGAGTGTGAAAAAAAATCCCACTTAAACCCGCTTAGATCAGGCTTTTGTGCGCAATGGGACTGTAAACACACCTGGGTCAGTTGAATCTGCAGTGGACAGGTTTTTATCACCCTGGCTTGGCGTAAATAAGGATACTGTATGTTGATAAAGCTTCTCGGTCATCCAGGTCCTGTTTACGTATGTATAAGTGCTGTCGTAGGAAACTGGACTTGTTTCAGTTTCTTGAAGACGTTTCACTTCTCATCCAAGAGGCTTCTTCAGGTCTAACTAGCTGGAGAGGAGTTGCAGGCTTTTAAACTCTGTGTGGGCGTGTCCTTACATAGTGTGGGAGTGTCCTATGTGACGTGGGTGTGTCCTCATAGAGTGTGGGAGTGTCCTGTATTATGTGGGTGTGTTCTCATAGAGTGTGGGCGTGTCCTTACAGAGTGTGGGAGTGCCCTATATTATGTGGGTGTGTCCTCATAGAGTGTGGGAGTGTCCTATATGATGTGGGTGTGTCCTCATAGAGTGTGGGAGTGTCCTATATAATGTGGGTGTGTCCTCATAGAGTGTGGGCGTGTCCTTACAGAGTGTGGGAGTGCCCTATATTATGTGGGTGTGTCCTCATAGAGTGTGGGAGTGTCCTATATGATGTGGGTGTGTCCTCATAGAGTGTGGGAGTGTCCTATATGATGTGGGTGTGTCCTCATAGAGTGTGGGCGTGTCCTTGCAGAGTGTGGGAGTGTCCTATATGATGTGGGTGTGTCCTCATAGAGTGTGGGAGTGTCCTATATGATGTGGGTGTGTCCTCATAGAGTGTGGGAGTGCCATATATAATGTGGGCGTGTCCTTACAGAGTCGGTAGGGCCACTCGTTGGTCAAACCGGCCTTCATGTGTGTTGCCAGGTGAGCCCAGGTGTGGATGGTTGTTAAGCTGTCTGGAGAGAGAACTGAGTACAGGATTGTAGGTGGGTGATAAGTGAAGTCTGAGTCCACCTCCTCTGTTCAAAGACGATTCTGTAGTAAAATGTACAAACCGCTGATCACCGTAGCGTCGTCGCTGGCCTCCTGCTGCTCGCTGTTGTACTTATCAGATCTAAAGTGAGAATAATGACTTATTAGTTGTAATAGACAACTTATTAAGCACTTTGAACAGTATCTTCAGGGTTATTTTATTAGCTTTTGCCTAATTAATGTTCTATAAGCAGTCCATAAACTGTTAACAGGTTACTTATATGTACATATAACTGTCTTATATACCAACGAAAAACAACTTAATGCTGCTATTATTTACTCTTACATGGTCTTATCACTGTTAATTATTTTAAGAACTTATTAATTAACACATAAAGTGAATTACAGGGGCCGTATATAAGTTAATATGAAACTTGAATATTTCTGATGTTTGTTGCATTTGTTGTCCTGCAGTCTGAAATATGACACACTGAACTTAATGATGGTCAAGACTGTGAAACACACTTGAACATGAGAAAATAATTGTGTGTGTGTGTGTGTGTGTGTGTGAGAGAGAGAGAGAGAGAGAGAGAGAGCGGGCGAGCGAGCAGTAGTAATTGGTGTGAGGCTGTTTGGGAGGCAGATGAGAGCTGAGTTAACGAGCTGAGCCTCCAGCACCAATTAACCAGCAACCTGCAGACGTGGACGGAACAGAGCTGCTGCAATTAAACACACACACACACACACACACACACACACACACACACACACACACACACACACACACACACACACACACACACACACACACACACACACAACATAGGGTGACATGTCAGGAGGAGGAAGCTGTTTGTCAGCTGGTCAGATGAGTTTTCATTCTGGTTCTGGTGAACCAGGATGGTGTTTCCACCTGCTGCACGAAGGCACTTTTCAGCAGCGTTTCAGAGCTCTCTGCTCCGCCCAGTGGAGAATACCATGTTGATCTGCATTATAGATTCCTACAGAAGAAGTGGACAGCAGATGGACAGACGGCGCCACTTCAAACCAATGAGAAGTGATTACCTAGCGCAAACACAAAAAAAGTTTTCTGGCTTGCGTTACTTCCTGCTTATTCAGACCACTGACTGCCCAATAGAGTTTCCCCTGCTGGCCCCGCCCCCCGGGTTCCTGCTGGGATGTTTTACAAATATAAAAACCTCCATGGATCCAAAATGCAAAATAGAAAGAGTCATGATCGACCTCTTTTGCAGTTCTCAGACTTTTTCACTAGAATACCGTGAGTGGCCACCAGAGCACAGAGTCAGATGGAGCCTGACCGGAAGTCAGACAACAGAACGACAGCGTGCATCCTGTCAATTTACAGAACAAAACACTGTGAGCAGCACCGCAAAATCTGAAATGTTAACAACAAACACAATTACAACAGATAAATAATGAAACGATTTAACTACGTAGCTACTCGACCTGTGTAGAAACACAAAGAATCTGAGCAACGAATCTCAAACACGTCACCAACTGTTTGATAATTAATTACATCAGCAAGCTTTATTTTGAAAATATTAAAAATGATATTTGGTTTTAAAGATTTTCTTTTTGATATTTGTCACCTTGAATCTCAATTTCCTGTTGTTGTTTTTTTATTATTTTCTTTATTTTCCTTTAATACAAAACACACAAACTGATTATGTGTGTGACCCGACGAGGATTAGAGCTCTGTGTGTGTGAAATGATAAGGGCCTGTGGGACGGATAACAGTTATTATGGCTCTCTGTGGACACACCCCTACACACACACACACACACACACACACACACACACACACACACACACACACACACACACAGGTCAATTTACAGCTAGCAACTGTAGACTTGCTCGGGCCCCAGTGGGCTCTATTACTGTGTGTGTTGGGCCGTGTACTGATTTACCACACACACACACACACACACACACACACACACACACACACACACACACACACAAAAACAACATGGACATCATGTGCATGCAAACACACACACACACACACACACACGCTGGCAAGCAAGAAAACATGCAGGATCTCATGCAAACATGCAGTAATATATGTACACAGTCTGACAAACAATGTGTGTGTGTGTGTGTGTGTGTGTGTGTGCAGAGGTGAGTAAACAACCATAAAACACTCGTACACAAACACACAGAATTAAACACAATGAAAACACACGGGAGGCCGTTCTTCCTCATCGCGCCCCTCGGCATGATGGGATGCGGCTCACCTGGCTCCACGTCGGCTCGTCTGATCGCTCCACGTTCGTTTATCTTGAAACCAAACGTAACTTTTATCTACAACATGTCACTCGTACATTGTTTCTTCACAGCTGTGGTGTGTTTCAGTTCAGTCTGAGGCTCTGCTCTGTCTTCCTGCAGGAACATGAACCCTGAGCTTCACGTATAAACAACATAAAGACGTCAATATTAACACAACAGAGCTGCGTCCTGCTGAGCCAGCGAGCCTGAAACCCCCCAGGCTTCCACGACGTGTAAAATGTTCAGATCCTGTACGATCCGTATACGTTTTTCACCCCACAACACGCCGGAGCTGATGATGTGATGTGTGCTGCCGACTGTGATCGTCCTGCTGAGAGTCGTTATCAATTTACACACAACAAACACGCGTCACGGAAAAACACAGAAGAAAAGAGGAGTTTAGTGATAAACCTACAGAGTGTGTGTGTGTGTGTGTGTGTGTGTGTGTGTGTGTGTGTGACGCTGGATGTGCTCTGCCTTCAATAAATATTTAACATTTTCACTCAGAAACAACAACAACAATAAAAACAGCAGCAGAGTGAAGGTGAAGCTTTAATCAGCCTGTTGTGAGTGTTGAAGAAACAGACCTCCTACTGGAGACACACACACACACACACACACACACACACACACACACACACACACACACACACATTCATATTAAATTGTTTCTGTGAGGAAGTTTGTCTGTGGAGGCGTCTCACACTCGCTTACAATCAAAACAGTTCACAAACACATGATTTATGAATTTGTTTGAATGTGACGACGTGTGTGTGTGTGTGTGTGTGTGTGTGTGTGTGTGTGTGTGTGTGAAGGTTGGATACTCTCTGATTTAATGAGTTTTTTAACAGTCATACAAACCGAACATGCTTCTTTCCTCCCTGCAGCTCCTCGTTTGTTTGAACTGCGTCCTCGTCTCTCGCAGGACCGACGGGACGTTCAGCTTTATGTTTCTGTGAGGGTCATTCCATGAAATCGGTGCCTTTTCAACTTTGAAAAGTTAAAATTTAAATTATATTTAATTGTTATTTTTTCAGTAGCCAGGAATTAAAGACAGTTTAAAATGACAAGAAATGATATTGTGCCATCTCAGCTATGGAATTTCATATTTTATAACTGTTTTAGTCAAGTCCTGTTACTGGAAAGGTAACAGGGTTGACAGTAACAGGGTTGACCATTTCAAGCTAATTTGCCCATTGCTAGCTAAAACAAATGTTAGCTAAAGCACATGCTATGTACTTTGAAAGGAAATTACATGTACATATTGATTATATTATGAGAAATAAATAATTGTTTGGATTTAAATGTTAAAAAATGGTAACAGGGTTGACGTTGTATGCTTGTCCCCCTGGTTCAACCTTGAAAAAACATCAAAAATAGCACATCAGAGATGAGCAAAACTTACTTGTCACTGAGCTGTTAGCATCCTGGTTCAGAGATGATGCAACCTCCTGTAAATCATGTCAAATCTAGAATGTACCGTTATTTTGATAGGGTTTTTTGGTTAGGGTAACAGGGTTGACATAAAATTAGGGGACACCGATAAATTGGTAAATATTTATTACAATTAATATATATTTTTACCAAAAACACTGTTTCACAATAAGATCATACTTAAAACAATATGTAAATGTGAACATTTTAACATTTTGCCAACATTTTACAAATTAAAAGTCCTGCTGACGTACAACAACAACAGTGAGGGACAGGCCAAAAACCTCACCCTCATCAGCTTAAAAATCATTTTTATTATTTAAAATAATATTTAATTGATTTTAATTTGATGTTTTATTGAGGAGAGAAGACATGGTAATGTTATATTTTCAAATTACATCTTTGTTTGTTGTTACTGTAATTTTATGACTGATAATTTCTTGGGGACACAAAAGGCACCGATTTCATGGAATGACCCGTGTTTTAAATAATAATCTGAATAAATTAAATGCAGAGATTAAAACCTTCACCTGATGATAACGTCTTGTAATCACTTAGACGATGTAATCCGTTCTCATTAGATGATTTCTGTCACAGAGTCAGTAAAAGTCTTTTGTTGTATCGTGTTGTAAAACCACTCAGTTCACAAACTACATGTAGGTGTTAAAACCTCTGCAGATAAAAATTTATCACTGAATTTCCGTCTTTGGTCCCTCGTCTCCCCCGACTCAGACGGAGCCGGTTCGTCCTCACCTGTTATTTTAGAAGTGCATTAATGAGCGGGTAACAAAAGGCCTCCTCAGGAGAAACAACGATCCTCTCACAACATATGTTCCACCGCAACACGTTGGAATAAATTACCAAACAGTCTTTATTTAGTTATTCTCTGAGACTGTCGCCTCTCGCTGCTGTCGGTCGCAGCGTCAAATCCCAGAGCCTGCGCTGCAAAAAGTGACGGGAGGCGGAGGGTTTTAACTTCACCTGCTGCTCGAGAAGAAACCAAACATCTGAAAGGGCCAGATTCATAAAAATGACAGTTTTTCTTTGTTTCCTTTGTGAACTTCAGTGTTTTAGTGTTCTTGGTTGTTGGTCTCTTCACTTTGGGGCCTTATTAAAAGCACCAGACCAAACTGATTATACATCTATCAATGAATTCACAAAGAACACAAGTCAAACCAGAATCACTGTGCAGAGATCATTAATACATCTCAGATGGTCAGATTTCCTGGATTTAAACTACAGGATGAAAAAACAAACAGAATCCATCTAAAGTAAGGCGGTCGTGAAGACAGACACAAGACGACCTGACATCTCCATCCGTCCTCAATAGGAAAACCATCATATAGCCATTTAATTGTGTCGTCAGGGCCGAGCTGTGACGACTCACGACTGCGACCGACCCGAAACAACCACCGTGTCCCCCTGAAACCGATACTGAGCTCACAACTGTCCAGGAAAAAGAGGTTTCAAAAGTCCATGTTCAGCTCTCAATACGTCTGGATCTTCTGACTGTACTCTTTAGTTTCTCTCGTCCTGTTTGTTCTTTAAACATCTGCTGTCTGTCGGCCGGTTCACGTGTTCAGTTACTGCTGCTGAAAACACGTTTCCTGTGATGCTGCTTCAGAATAAAAGCTTTTAAGTGACTGAATAACAGGGGGGCTTTTATTGTGAAGAAGTTATAGGAAAGTAAACGTGTTTGTAGCTGAATTAGCGGAGCTGCTTTGTTAGCGGTGATTATTTTAAAGTACGGATCGGGACAAGCGTGTTAAACCGAGCAGAGCCAGATGTGATGGAAGAACGGGACAGTTCAACTGTGACAGCAGCTTATTACGACCTGTAGTTATGTTTCCTATTAGACGGCGACCTCTTGTGGCCATAGTAATTATTACAGCACAAAGGAGGAAGTCAGCTGATGGAGTATAAAGAGACAGCGACAGGGACGAGGACGGGGTGTCGTTAAAAGTCATACCTGACTAAAACTAAGGAAGAATCACTTTTTGTGTCCTCGCCTCAGAAGAAAGACGAACAAAACGATGAACACAGTCGACTCGTCTTCATCCCCGAGCTGGGAACAACTCGATGATGAAATCCTTCTGGAGGCTCGTCACCTTTTGCAGCAGCTCTCACATGTTCTCCTTCATCAACATATGTCGGAGGAAATGAAACATGAAAGCTGACAGCTCCGGCTCCGTGGCTCGGCTGCAGGCGTCGACGCTCGTCAATATTTACATAAAACTCACCGGGGAAACAGCGAGCACGGAGGAGCGGGTGTCATCGCCACCCTGAAACTCACAGCCGGGTGTGTGTGTGTGTGTGTGTGTGTGTGTGTGTGTGTGCGCCCTCAGGTGAAGGCTGTAAATTGTGTTTGCTGTAATTCACAAACTTCAGGACTTGTTGTTATCGCTGCCTGAAGAGTCGTCGCTGCAGATCTGCACATCATTAACAGGACTGGAGTCGCACGAGGCGGAGATCAATATTGTGATTCATCGAATGCTCCGAATGTGATTAAATAAAGAGTCAAGACGTAATTACACTTATTTATATTCATGTACGTTTCACAAAGAGCTCCGCGATAACAAGAAGACAACAGGAAACAGAAGAGACACGAGCTAAAAATAAAAACAACTCTCAACATGTTTAATATTAATGAGGGAATAATACAAGCTTAGAGCTATTTATGTTTCCCATAACTGAATAAACAAGCTGTTAAACAAGCTAGAAAGGTGGCAGGGTCCGCCACAGATAAACAAAGCAATAGTATGAAACTGTGTTGTCCTTTATGATCAGATCTTTAAAATGTTCTTCCAAAAACTACGGCGTGCTCCTTTAATGAGTAAACACTGTGTTCATCATCAGAGTGTTTTTATAAACGTTCGTCTTATTTTCGTGTTCTGATTTCCATTTTACCTGTCAGCTGCTTCACGTCAGAGACGCTGACGCAGGTGTGAAAATCTCAATTATCGACCTGTTGGAAGTGTTGAAGTCATCAATCAGATCGGGACGACAAGCGATCAGCGTTCTCAGGCTTTAATATGAACCTCAGCATGTTTTAATAAGTCTGTACCTGTGTGACACAATGATCACACCTCAGTGTGTTTCTTCACCTGTCCACCAGATGTCTCACCTGCCCTGCAATCACCTCGTCACCCTCACCTGGACCTCGTCACCAGCTCAGATCGCTTCCTCCATGTTGCTTCATCAGTTTCTTGTTTTTGAGTTTCTGGTATTTAAATGATTATCTACTCACCTGTTACCTACCTGCACCAGGTGAGCTGTAAGTCATCCCTCTGCTGTCCTCCCACCTGGGAGACTCCGGACTGAAGCCGAGCTGGTGTTTTCTGCTCCTGCTGCACAGACGAGGAGAGAAAAGAGGTGACGAAGTGTCAGAAACAAGCCGACTCAGACGGACAGATGGCCTCAGACGTGTTGTGATGTTTCAGGTGAGACGACGCTGCATCACTTTGATTTTGCACATTCACATATTTGCATGGACCATGTTACTCAGAGGAGGGAAGTAACTGAGGCAGCGAGACGAGACAAAGACGTAAAAGCCGTAAGAAGCCGTGAACAGACAGAGAGGGAGGCTGGAATGTGGAGAAAAGGCGTGTTAGTGTCTCGTATCTGCAGAGAGTTTCTGATTTTCTCTCTTTGTTGCTGCTCGGGACGCTTTACAACCCAACATGTGTCTATGTGACGTCCTGGGAATGAGACTCAACAATCAGCTGTCTTTGTGGTGCGTTCAGGAACAGCTGGGACAAATCCTAATGATTCTACCTTTAACTTTAATAGTCTTTGAGTTATATTAATATGACGTGAGCTTCAGTTAGCTTTGACCACAGATGTCCTTCAGAGGGAGACTTTTTACTCTGATACTCTGAGGACATGTCAGAGCCTGTACTCGATTACTTTACTGGAGTAAAGAAGCTGTATCAGTACTTCTACTTTTACTGGAGTAAAGAAGCTGTATCAGTACTTCTACTTTTACTGGAGTAAAGAAGCTGTATCAGTACTTCTACTTTTACTGGAGTAAAGAAGCTGTATCAGTACTTCTACTTTTACTGGAGTAAAGAAGCTGTATCAGTACTTCTACTTTTACTGGAGTAAAGAAGCTGTATCAGTACTTCTACTTTTACTGGAGTAAAGAAGCTGTATCAGTACTTCTACTTTTACTGGAGTAAAGAAGCTGTATCAGTACTTCTACTTTTACTGGAGTAAAGAAGCTGTATCAGTACTTTTACTGGAGTAAAGAAGCTGTATCAGTACTTTTACTGGAGTAAAGAAGCTGTATCAGTACTTCTACTTTTACTGGAGTAAAGAAGCTGTATCAGTACTTCTACTGGAGTAAAGAAGCTGTATCAGTACTTCTACTTTTACTGGAGTAAAGAAGCTGTATCAGTATCAGTACTTCTACTTTTACTGGAGTAAAGAAGCTGTATCAGTACTTCTACTTTTACTGGAGTAAAGAAGCTGTATCAGTATCAGTACTTCTACTTTTACTGGAGTAAAGAAGCTGTATCAGTACTTCTACTTTTACTGGTGTAAAGACGCTGTATCAGTACTTTTACTGGAGTAAAGAAGCTGTATCAGTACTTCTACTTTTACTGGAGTAAAGAAGCTGTATCAGTACTTCTACTTTTACTGGAGTAAAGAAGCTGTATCAGTACTTCTACTTTTACTGGAGTAAAGAAGCTGTATCAGTACTTCTACTTTTACCAGAGTCTGTTTCTACACAAGTATCTGATTGTCTATTGGAGGACAGGATGTGAGGACACAAATCTTCTGAGGACATGTCAGAGCCTGTACTCGATTACTTTACTGGAGGAAACACTGAGAGGATCTGACACTGGTTCCTGACAGCTCCTTTCAGTTTTGGTTTCTCCTGCGATGACGGGTTGAAGAGTTAATGAGTCGTCAGCTGAAGCAGAAGCTGCAGAACAATCAGGAGATTCTTCATCTCTGAGAAAAACACTCTCACACTTGGCGTCTCGTGTTTGTCTCAGTGTTTTTACTGTTTTGTGAAAGCGAGGTACAATCTCGGAGAATGTGAAAGTAATTAAGACAAACTGTAACATGCGGGAGGCGTGACCTGTGACCCGCCGACTGACACGTTCCGGTTTCCTGCTGCGCGTCCCGCCGCCCCTCCCACCGCTGCCCTCTGACTACTGTTGTACCTCGCCACGCGCCGCCGTCGGCAAACTTCCCCTCAAAACATTTGCACAACAACATACAACAACGACAGCAAGTTTACTGGGAAGAGACGGCGGCTTTTTAGCACTCTGCCGCAGCTCGCACACCCCACGGTGACGGGAATAGCACCCATGGAGGGAGGAGGGGGCTGTCAAACTGTAACAACGGGTGGTGGGTGTCAAATCTGTCAGTGTGTGTGTGTGTGTGTGTGTGAGTGTGTGTGAGAGTGTGTGTGTTCTGCTTTAGTCATGTACGAGTGTGAATGAACAGTGTGCGTTCGTGTTGCCACAATGGTGTGTGAATAACTGAGTATCTGAGCTGTTTGTGTGTGTGTGTGTGTGTGTGTGTGTGTGTGTGTGTGTGTGTGTGTGTGTGTGTGTGTGTGTGTGTGTGTGTGTGTGTGTTGTGAGGTGTTGGATGCAGTCTGATCTGAGCGCGCTCAGTGTGGCGAGCAGACAGCCTCCATGTTGGAGCAGAGAGGATCCCTCTCATGTGAAAAGTCAGACGTTGTTCTGATCGGAGGACTCACGGAGCAGACTGTGTGAGTGCGGAGGTATACTCTCGCTCGCTCTCTGTTGTCTGTTTTTATGTTTCAGCGGAGGTATACTCTCGCTCTCTCTCTGTTGTCTGTTTTTAGTGTCTCAGTCGTGCTGTGAGACGCCTCCACAGACAAACTTCCTCACAGAAACAAATTAATACGAATCTAAAAAAAAACAGCTGAGATATTTTCCAACACCAGAATAAATGCTGACGATGCAGGTTTCTGCAGACGGCAGTAGTGTGTCCTCAGTGTGTCCTCAGTGTGTCCTCAGTGTGTCCTCAGTCTATCCTCAGTCTGTCCTCAGTGTGTCCTCAGTGTGTCCTCAGTGTGTCCTCAGTCTGTCTTCAGTGTGTCCTCAGTGTGTCTTCAGTGTGTCCTCAGCCTGTCCTCAGTCTGTCCTCAGTGTGTCCTCAGTGTGTCCTCAGTGTGTCCTCAGTCTGTCCTCAGTCTGTCCTCAGTCTGTCCTCAGTGCGTCCTCAGTGTGTCCTCAGTGTGTCCTCAGTCTGTCCTCAGTCTATCCTCAGTGTGTCCTCAGTGTGTCCTCAGTGTGTCCTCAGTGCGTCCTCAGTGTGTCCTCAGTCTATCCTCAGTGTGTCCTCAGTGCGTCCTCAGTGTGTCCTCAGTGTGTCTTCAGTCTGTCCTCAGTGTGTCCTCAGTGTGTCTCAGTGTGTCCTCAGTCTGTCCTCAGTGTGTCCTCAGTGCGTCCTCAGTGTGTCCTCAGTGTGTCCTCAGTGTGTCCTCAGTCTGTCCTCAGTCTATCCTCAGTGTGTCCTCAGTGTGTCCTCAGTGCGTCCTCAGTGTGTCCTCAGTCTATCCTCAGTGTGTCCTCAGTGCGTCCTCAGTGTGTCCTCAGTGTATCTTCAGTCTGTCCTCAGTGTGTCCTCAGTGCGTCCTCAGTGCGTCCTCAGTGTGTCCTCAGTGTGTCCTCAGTGTATCTTCAGTCCGTCCTCAGTGTGTCCTCAGTGCGTCCTCAGTGCGTCCTCAGTGTGTCCTCAGTCTGTCCTCAGTGTGTCCTCAGTGTGTCCTCAGTGCGTCCTCAGTGTGTCCTCAGTCTATCCTCAGTGTGTCCTCAGTGTGTCCTCAGTGTGTCCTCAGTGTGTCTTCAGCTTGTCCTCAGTGTGTCCTCAGTGCATCCTCAGTGCGTCCTCAGTGTGTCCTCAGTCTGTCCTCAGTCTGTCCTCAGTGTGTCTCAGTGTGTCCTCAGTGCGTCCTCAGTGTGTCTCTCAGTGTGTCCTCAGTGTGTCCTCAGTGTGTCCTCAGTGCGTCTTCAGTTTGTCTCCAGTGTGTCCTCAGTGCATCCTCAGTGCGTCCTCAGCATGTCCTCAGTGTGTCCTCAGTGTGTCCTCAGTGCGTCTTCAGTTTGTCTCCAGTGTGTCCTCAGTGCATCCTCAGTGCGTCTTCAGTGTGTCTCCAGTGTGTCCTCAGTCTGTCCTCAGTGCGTCCTCAGTGCGTCCTCAGTGTGTCCTCAGTCTGTCCTCAGTCTGTCCTCAGTGTGTCTCAGTGTGTCCTCAGTCTGTCCTCAGTGTGTCCTCAGTGCGTCCTCAGTGTGTCCTCAGTCTATCCTCAGTGTGTCCTCAGTGCGTCCTCAGTGTGTCCTCAGTGTGTCCTCAGTGTATCTTCAGTCTGTCCTCAGTGTGTCCTCAGTGCGTCCTCAGTGCGTCCTCAGTGTGTCCTCAGTGTGTCCTCAGTCTGTCCTCAGTGTGTCCTCAGTGTGTCCTCAGTCTGTCCTCAGTGTGTCCTCAGTGCGTCCTCAGTGTGTCCTCAGTGTGTCCTCAGTGTCTCCTCAGTGTGTCCTCAGTGTGTCCTCAGTGCGTCCTCAGTGCGTCCTCAGTGTGTCCTCAGTCTGTCCTCAGTCTGTCCTCAGTGTGTCTCAGTGTGTCCTCAGTGCGTCCTCAGTGTGTCTCTCAGTGCATCCTCAGCATGTCCTCAGTGTGTCCTCAGTGCGTCTTCAGTTTGTCTCCAGTGTGTCCTCAGTGCATCCTCAGTGCGTCTTCAGTGTGTCTCCAGTGTGTCCTCAGTTTGTCTCCAGTGTGTCCTCAGTGTGTCTTCAGTGCTTCCTCAGTGTGTCCTTAGTGTGTCCTCAGTGTGTCTTCAGTGTGTCTTCAGTGTGTCCTCAGTGTGTCTCCAGTGTGTCCTCAGTGTGTCCTCAGTGTTTCCTCAGTGTGTCCTCAGTGTGTCCTCAGTGTGTCTTCAGTGTGTCCTCAGTGTGTCCTCAGTGTGTCCTCAGTGTGTCTTCAGTGTGTCCTCAGTGTGTCTTCAGTGTGTCCTCAGTGTGTCCTCAGTGTGTCTTCAGTGCGTCCTCAGTGTGTCCTCAGTGCGTCCTCAGTGTGTCCTCAGTGTGTCCTCAGTGTGTCCTCAGTGTGTCCTCAGTGTGTCCTCAGTGTGTCTTCAGTGTGTCCTCAGTGTGTCCTCAGTGTGTCTTCAGTGTGTCCTCAGTGTGTCTTCAGTGTGTCCTCAATCTGTCCTCAGTGTGTCCTCAGTGTGTCCTCAATCTATCCTCAGTGTATCCTCAGTGTGTCTTCAGTGTGTCCTCAGTGTGTCTTCAGTGTGTCCTCAGTGTATCCTCAATCTGTCCTCAGTGTGTCCTCAGTGTGTCCTCAATCTATCCTCAGTGTGTCCTCAGTGTGTCTTCAGTGTGTCCTCAGTGTGTCTTCAGTGTGTCCTCAATCTGTCCTCAGTGTGTCCTCAGTGTGTCCTCAGTGTGTCCTCAATCTGTCCTCAGTGTGTCCTCAGTGTATCCTCAATCTGTCCTCAGTGTGTCCTCAGTGTGTCCTCAATCTATCCTCAGTCTGTCCTCAGTGTGTCCTCAATCTGTCCTCAGTCTGTCCTCAGTGTGTCCTCAGTGTGTCCTCAGTGTGTCCTCAATCTGTCCTCAGTGTATCCTCAGTGTGTCCTCAGTGTGTCCTCAATCTATCCTCAGTCTGTCCTCAGTGTGTCCTCAATCTGTCCTCAGTGTGTCCTCAGTGTGTCCTCAATCTGTCCTCAGTGTATCCTCAGTGTGTCCTCAGTGTATCCTCAATCTATCCTCAGTTCGTCCTCAGTGTGTCCTCAGTGTGTCCTCAATCTATCCTCAGTGTGTCCTCAGTGTGTCCTCAGTGCGTCCTCGGTGTTTCCTCAGTGCGTCCTCAGTCTGTCCTCAGTGCGTCCTCAATCTATCCTCAGTCTGTCCTCAGTGTGTCCTCAGTGTGTCCTCAGTGTGTCCTCAGTGTGTCCTCAGTCTGTCCTCAGTGTGTCCTCAGTGCGTCCTCAGTCTATCCTCAGTGTGTCCTCAGTGCGTCCTCAGTGTGTCTTCAGTCTGTCCTCAGTGCGTCCTCAGTGTGTCTTCAGTCTGTCCTCAGTGTGTCCTCAGTGTGTCCTCAGTGTGTCCTCAATCTATCCTCAGTCTGTCCTCAGTGCGTCCTCAGTGCGTCCTCAGTGTGTCCTCAGTGCATCTTCAATGTGTCCTCAGTGCATCCTCAGTGTGTCCTCAGTGCGTCCTCAGTGTTTCCTCAGTGTGTCCTCAGTGCGTCCTCAGTGCGTCCTCAATCTATCCTCAGTGCGTCCTCAGTGCGTCCTCAGTCTGTCCTCAGTGTGTCTCAGTGTGTCCTCAATCTATCCTCAGTCTGTCCTCAGTCTGTCCTCAGTGCGTCTTCAGTGTGTCTCCAGTGTGTCCTCAGTGTGTCTCCAGTCTGTCCTCAGTGCGTCCTCAGTCTGTCCTCAGTGTGTCCTCAGTGCGTCTTCAGTGCGTCCTCAGTCTGTCCTCAGTGTGTCTCCAGTCTGTCCTCAGTGCGTCCTCAGTGCGTCTTCAGTTCGTCCTCAATGTTTCCTCAGTGTGTCCTCAGTGCGTCCTCAGTGCGTCCTCAATGTTTCCTCAGTGCGTCTTCAGTGTGTCCTCAGTTCGTCCTCAGTGTGTCCTCAATGTGTCCTCAGTGTGTCCTCAGTGTGTCCTCAGTGTGTCCTCAATGTGTCCTCAGTGTGTCCTCAGTGTGTCCTCAATGTGTCCTCAGTGTGTCCTCAGTGTGTCCTCAGTGTCGTCCTCAGTCTCTCCTCAGTCTATCCTCAGTGTGTCCTCAGTCTGTCCTCAGAGTGTCCTCAATCTATCCTCAGTGCGTCCTCAGTGTGTCCTCAGTGCGTCCTCAGTCTGTCCTCAATGTGTCCTCAGTCTGTCCTCAGTGTGTCCTCAGTGTGTCCTCAGTGTGTCCTCAGTGTGTCCTCAGTGTGTCCTCAGTGTGTCCTCAGTCTGTCCTCAGTGCATCCTCAGTGTGTCCTCAGTGCATCCTCAGTGTGTCCTCAGTCTGTCCTCAGTGCGTCCTCAGTGTCTCTGCTCTGTGATGAAGTGTCTTCACAGCGCTGTGGTCCTGTTGGTTTCAGGTCTGCAGAGTCTCTGGACCCACAGATGGACTGACAGAGATCAGACTGTGTCTCAGAGCTGTTGGTGTCACAGTGTGCTTCACACAGAACAACACACACACACAACACAACACACACAACACATACACACACAACACATACACACAACACACACACACCACATACACACAACACATACACACAACACATACACACAACACATACACACACCACATACACACAACATGAACTTTACAGAGACGGATCAGACTCTGATAAACTGACTGACTTCGTTTTTGACTTTTTGACTTCCTGTTTGTTATAATCTGTCTGCAGCCAATCATAGTTCTTCATTCTCCATGAACCTGTGATGTCATCAGGTGGATAAAAGCGTCTCTCACAGAGGAGAATCTGGGATCTTCTGTTCTCACCAGTTATTTCTGTGCTGCAGAGGAGCATGAAGCCGGTGGATGGAGGCGACCGGTCAGGAAGCGTTCCAGGCTCAGAGTGGGAGTCTGCGTTTCCTGAAAGCAGATGAGTCACCGCACATTAAAGTATGAATCAGTCGGAGTGGCTGTGCTGCTCGCTCGCTCGCTCACAGCAGCTCACACCGGCTGATGTTACACACCGCAGAGCTGTTTATGGAAATCCTTCAGTGACTTCTGAGTCTATAAACGGATTCGGATGTCATCCGCCTACGTCCTCCAGCAGCTCCTCAAACCTCAGAGATAAGCTCGCCGTGTTTGTCCAAATCATTTCATGTGAGTTTACTGAGTCCAGCCGTTAAAACGACTTCATTAAGGTGTCAGAATCACGTTCACCTCAGTCACACCGGCATCCAAACGGCAGCAGGCGCGTTTGGGATTCGTGAAAACTGTAATTCATCTCAAAATGACGACGACAAAGAGCCTTAAAAGGACGACTGTCATGATTCTGTGTTTTTGTTTCATGTTTTCTGCCACTTCCTGTTTTATTTTGTAGGTCTTGTGTCTCATGTCTCGTCTTCCCGGTTCTGTTTTGATTATGTGCACCTGCCCTCTTGTGTCTCACCTGTATCTTGTTCCCTCATTTGTGTCATGTCCTGGTTTTTGTTCTGTCTGTGTCGCGTCATTGTTTGTAACGTTCTGTATTGAATCGTCACGCCTCGTCCGTGTCACCTTGCTTTCGTTGGAGAATAGAGAATTAAATAATGAATTCCCGCAACCTCCGTCTCCTGCCCGTGCGTCTGGGTCCTCCTACCTCAGCTTCTACCACCCTGCCTGATAACGACGACAGAACGTAAATACGACGACAACAAAGCAACTTAAACCGACGCAGACTCAAAACGGCGACGATGGAGGTTTATAAACGACACCAGAGAGGCTCATACTGACACTGGTTTGATGATGACTGTTTTAAAGCCTCCAGTCGTTGCTGTGCCATATTTGGATGAGGAGGCGGAGCCGGGGAGGATCTCCTGATTGGATGTGACTGATTTCCTGCTTGTCGTCTTATTTTACTGTAGATTTGATCATCAGGAACTAAATGAACATCATGCTGTGGTTCAGAGGCCTAAAACCATAAACTCATCAGGAAACTGTCATAAATCAAGACGTAGGGTCATTTTCTCATAAGCTTACATGCAGTCAGCCTTGTTTTTGAAACCGGTGCAGGTTTGCAGGTGGAAGGCTTCACTCGTCAGACCCGGAAGCTCGGTCCAAATCTTAACGGTCTGGACTCTCCTCTTCTCTTTAGTCTCTGCTGACGAATGAAGTTCCTCCGTCATGAAGTTCGGAGCCAAAGCATCAGCTGCTCTGATTCACCACCATCGCTCTCTTTTAACACACTCGCTATAAATAAGGAGCATTACTAGACTGCACACTTCCAGCCCGGGTGGATCTGCAGGGAGCTGAACTCTGGCGCCGTGAATCACTGCTGAGAGGAAGACGACGCGTCTGCTGAACAGTTTACAGCCTCGTATACGTGATGATGCTCAGAGGCGGGAGGGGGACTCTTTGATGGGATTACTGCTGGACGGGATGAGACTGTAATCTCACACAGAGCAGATCACCTCCTCCAGGTTAATCCGTCAGCAGCAGCAGCAGCAGATTAATCCAGACGGAGGCCTCATATATAATCTGTAGATTCAACCAAAACAGGATGTGAACTGTTTGTGACTGGATGTATCAGTGGTTATTAGGGTTGTCACGATACTAAAATTTTGAACTCGATACCGATACTCAGGAAAATATTCGATACTCGATACCATTTTCGATACCACAAGGATAAAAACAAAGACCCCCAAATTTAACAGAAATATTTTTATTAACAAGTAAAATGCAACATGTAAAAATTAACAGAACCACAGGTTAGATATTTATAATAAAAAAAACAGTTGTGCAAAAAGAAACTGCAACTATGATAACAAGTTTCAGGTCTGAGGTAGTGCAAGAAATCAACAGATGGTAGAGTCGGCTGTGTGTGTTGCTGTTTGGCTGCAGGTCGACTTTTCTCTGCTTCATTCTGGGTCTTCAAGAGAGAAAATAACACTTTTCAGTCACCAACATTTATGTAAACTTATTAACTCTATGCTTATGCATACTGACACTGTGTCAATTAACGTAATATGGGCATACTACGGGCCTGATTTATTTATTTACGTTGTTTATAATCATTAACGTGACGTCAGCCTTTAATTGCTAGCTGCGGCTAATGGCTAATCATAACACGGCCAACATTAATGCGGGCCGCCGGCCACGATAACATCAGTAATAGGTAAGTTTGAAACGAAAGACACTAACCTGTCGAAATTCACTGTAAAGGCCAGGCTGTCGGTCCTTAAGATGTTTCGCCAAGTTTGAAGTAGCCTGCTGCTCGACTTGGTCGCCGCCGCCTTGTAGCAGTGTTTGCACACAGGCCGATCCGCGTCCTTCGGCTTTCCGTGCACGTCAGGCTCGAAGGCAAAATACCTCCAAACAACACTTTTCCCTCTTTCATTTTCAACCAAACCTGGTTGGTTTGGAGCTCCTGCAGCAGCACTGGCCATCATGCTCTGTTGTTACTGTGCACGTCACGGTGAGGGGGAGGGGCCTGCTGCTGTGGGGGAGGGGCCTGCTGCTGTGGGGGAGGGGCCTGCTGCTGTGTGTGTGTGAAGGCAGAGAGAGAGAAGGACGCAGCGTCGGCAGCTCGGCGTCGGGGGTATCGATACTTTTGAAAATGAGTATCGTATCCGGATACAACGTTTTAGTATCGATACTTTTGACAACCCTAGTGGTTATTGATCAGGTGTTAATAAACGACAGACTCACTCAATCATAAAGAAACGTAATAATATGAAAAAGTAATATTATTTACACGATTTACACAAAGACGAGGAGGCTCAAAACGACCACGAGGAGGAGGAGGTTTAAAACGAGGATGAGGATGTAGAGGTGATTGGAAATTAAGACGATGAAGACGAGGAGGTTTGAAACGATGAGGAGGAGGTTTGAAACGATGAGGAGGAGGTTTGAAACGATGAAGAGGAGGAGGTTTGAAACGATGAAGAGGAGGAGGTTTGAAACGAGGATGAGGATGTCGAGGTGATTGGAAATTAAGACGATGAAGACGAGGAGGAGACTCGAATTGACGACAGCATTTAGTAACTATGACAGAAGCCATCAGAAGCTTTCTGTTGTCATCTTCATCCAAAACACCGACCTGCTGACTTGGAGTATCTCTCACACACACACACACACACACACACACACACCGTATGCCACGTGTCTGGCGTCGTCCTCGGTAATAAATGGAAGTAAACGGAGGCAAGGTTGAAGCGTAGGAGGGCTGTCAGGAGTGTGACTGTGTATACATCTATGTGTGTGTGTGTGTGTGTGTGTGTGTGTGTTTGTGTGTGTGTCTCCTAGCAACCAACACACTTCACTCTGTGTGTGTCGAGCCGACAGCAGCAGCAGCAGCGTCGCTCTCAGGAATCTGTGCTCTCGCTCAACAGGTGTGTCACAAACTAAGATAAGGCACATCTGTCTGATCACCTGACGGACCGACGGACAGATGTGAGACAGGTGTGTCCTCCAACACGTCCTCCTCTCCGTCTGTCTCTGAGACAGGAAGACAACGTCCCTGCGAAGCTCTGATTGGCTCAGTCGTTCCCCTCACAGGTTGAAAACATTAGATCTGTTTGAACAAATCAGAAATGACAGCAGCAGTAAGAAACTAGGTTAGGTAACTAGGCTAGGTTCAGGGAAACATCGTGGTTTGGATTAAAACATAAAACTTCCCAAAAAAGGTCCAACTTCCTGTGAAAAACCGATGGAAACATCCTGACGTCTCCTTAAAAACATCCGGCGGTGAGACTCAAACTGTGTCTGTGTCGGCTGTGAACACGCAGATATGAAATCAGAAATAAACTATAAGATCCGTCGTGAAAACACTAACTCCTCGAACACGATTGCGTCGGCCCGTCACAGATGCTGTACGTAACACAACGCGTGAGAAGCTGCTCGGTGGTCTCCTGCCTCCGTTACTGCCTCTTTAAGGCAGCGTTACACTTCTGCAACTGCGTAACCACGGAGACCCCTCGAGCCCTCGTAGTTCTCCGTCGTGGTGCCGGATACGCAATGCAATTTCCAATCGTAGCACTTGCCGTCTCCGTTGTCGCTTGACGGAGTGACGGACACTTAAAAAAATATTTCGTGCCGCCGGAGACGACGGAGAGGCTCTCCGTCTACGTAGAGGGCTCTCCGCGACCTACGTAGAGGGCTCTCCGCGACCTATGTACAGCACTTTACGCAGTAGTAAAAATCAGGCTTTACACTGCTGTTTATTGCACATCTGTATCTATTAGACTGTATTATTATATACATGTACATATTCTGCATCTTAATCTGATCATGTGATTTGTCTCAAACTTTTATCTTTTGCAAATGCATTCAAGAGTTTGATTCTACCAGCAGCTTGTTTCTTTAACTGTATGTTTGACTGAGTTGATGTGCAGATTATTTATTTATTTATTTATGCATCCAAACATCCTCGTTTCAAAACGACCAGTAAGAAACGACCATATCGACGTATATCAACGCTCCTCACCGTCAGCAGCGACAGACGTGCTGGATCTTCATCATAGGCTTCTGTAACTTAAGTTACGTTACGTCTGACTTCCTCCTTTGCTGCTGTAACAGTTACGACCGCCACTAGAGGTCGCCGGCTAACAACAAACATACACATGAGTCATAATGAGCCGCTCGTCGACCTTTAGGCTCATTTTCCTGATAAAGACCGATATCAGATTTCTTTTTACCTCCTAACATCTGTTGGTACTTTTGGATATCAAGTAATCGACTCTTTTTATTCGTCGGTCCACATCAGGCTTCTGAAGGTTTGTCTCATTAATAGTCACTACATGAAATCCAGACTCTCCAACCATCATTGTTCTTTAAAGATCCCAATCCACCCGAGGGGCTTTATTAATGTTAGGAAATAAAAAAAGGCAGCGAGCAGGAAGCCGAGCAGCCTGGGACTAATTATTGTGACAATAGAGACAAAGTTCTGAGAGTCGAGTTGTTTAACAGATGGGACAAGCAGAGCAAATAAAATGTGCAGAATCCAAATAATTAAAGCGTCCTGGGAGGGTTCGGACTCACGAGACTCCTTCTCCTCTTAACTTTCATTTAACAGTGAACCGAGAATGAAGAGTTTGTTTAAACACCTCCAACCGAACCGCTCCTCCTGAGCTCCATCTCCTCCATCCTCCATCCACCTCCATCTCCATCAGTCCGAGGTTTCCCTCTCTCCTCTCCTCCCTCCTCCTCCTCCTCTCCAGCCACTGTTGACGTCCATGGCTGTCAGCGCATCAGCGGTCTCCACGCTGCGCTCCTCTCCTCTCCTCTCCTCTCCTCTCCTCTCCGGTCCAGTCATGTAGTCATTATGTCTCTTTAATTCCCTCTGTATTCACATCCTGTCTCTGTCCGTCTCCTCTGCGCTCCTGCAGCGTCTTCTCTCTCAGTTTTGTTGGAGTTAGTTAATAATCAGTCGTCATCGTTTCTGTCGGAAACTCTTGGTTTTTTTTTTTTGCGCTTTTCTGACGCTTTGGGGACTTTTTGTTTTTTCGTGCGTCCGAACATCCCGCCGAACCTCTCCGACCCGCTCCACCTGGACCCGCCGGCTCCACCTGGACCCGCCGGCTCCTCGTCCTCTCTCCCGGGCGGTCTCTCTCCATCTCCGCGGCTCCTCACTGTTTGCTGGCAGGTTGGAAACCGCCGGGGAAAAGGCTCATATGAGTGCGCCTCCGCTGATCCGTGCGCCCAGCCCGCTCCCGTTCTCAGGGGGGACAAGCAACACCGGCAACGGGGGAGGAGGTGGAGGAGGAGGAGGAGGAGGAGGAGGAGGTGGTGGTGTTACAGGAGGAGGAGGAGGAGGAGGAGGAGGTGGTGTGATCTCCTTCCACATCCAGATCGGTCTGAGCCGGGAGCCGGTGATGCTGGACGCCGCAGAGCTCAGCCTCAGTCAGGTCCGGGAGGTGGCGTGCTCCATCGTGGACCAGAAGGTAAACCAGGTCCTGAACACACCCGAAACTCCTGCAGAAGTTCTGATAACGAGCCGAAAGTTTAAGGAGCTTCACTTTCATATTTAAATGTTCATGCAGGGTTTTTTTTTCTCACCATAAAACTCACAAAATGATTTTTCACCTAAAAATCAAGAGATTTCAAATCTGGTTTGGTTGGAATCTGTGCAGAAGTATCTGAGAGATAAAAGGAGTAATATATGGAGGCTGAGAAAAGTTTCTGAACTCAAACATTGTGATCACGGCCAGATAAAACCGATGAAGGATGCCGGGGCAGAACTGAGCCGCTGGGCCCCCACACGGTTTATTAATCTGTAATCTGTTAATCTGTTGGAGTTTCAGTGTGCTAATCTGATTAAAGCATACGTGTAGGAGTTTGCATCATTAGTAGAAAGTTAGCAGAGATGTGTGATAATCAGGGTGGACTCGAACATCCTGTGAGACACACGTGCTTGTCACACTAACCAGCTCCTCCTCGAGTCCACGTGGAGGTTCCCCTCGAGGCCCTCCTGAAATATCTATAGCTCTGTGGTCATGTGATTGGTGATGGTGTGGTTGTGCAGCCCTGAAGGCTTTTTTCTCATAAGCTTACATTGTGAAAGAAGCGTCTGTAAAACGGTGGTGGAGGAATGACTCGTTCACAGAATTCGATCCATTCGGTCCGACAACATTTGAGAAGTCTAGAAGAAGATTAGTTAGCTGGATGCTAAACATGAAATTAGCCGGCTCAGTTGGTGGAAGCTCTCGTGGGCAGTACGACCAAAGACCTGGGCATGAATTTACTCAGGAAGTTGAACTTCTTCTGGCTTGGAAACAGGACTGAATGTGGCTCCGTCTCTAACGCTGTAACGTCCGTGGTTACGATGCAGATGTGAACGCTTTAAGTCGACCTGAAGCCAAATGTGTAAAACTTTGAGTAGATTTATAAAAACCTCAAACATCTCAATCATTCTGAAATTGTACGCATGAGCACCTGCATGAGCCGTCTGAACATCTATAAAGGGCCTGAATTTAGATTAGTTTTGAGGAGAAGTGGTGGAAGCAAAGAAGAAGAAGAAGAAGAAGAGGTGTAACTGTACTGTGAACTTGAAGAACTGATTGATCAAACTGAAGCTGCGAGTTCAGACTTTGGAGGAGTTAAAAAACAAAGTGGTCTTACTTCAAGCGAGAGGCTGAGATGTGAGCTAACATCAGTACAGACCCTGAAAACCATCAGCTTGCACGGCTGCAGCCTGATGTAGGCCAGTTACACCTGGACGTATCGCGTGCACGCTTGGCCCTGATATTTTCCTGTGATTCGTCTCTCCTGTCGGCGTCGCTTCGCTCAGCTGGTAATCCAATCTCGACTGTAATCCCGCGGTTTGAGTCTCGGCGGAGCTTCACTGACTGATGCTGCCGGTGAAGCTCGGCGTCATCAGTGTGAGTCGAGTGATGACACGTTCTCCCTCAGGAGCTCCGCCAGAGTCACCAGGTGACGTTCAGTCGTCTTATTAGCATCAGATCGTCTGTGTGAGGCTGCTGACAGTTACTGTGAGAGTCGACGAAAGAAAGAGACAAACAAATGCAAACCACAAAGAGACCTAACACTGCGACAAAGATGCAAAACGACCACAGAGACCCAAAAATTACAATAAAGAAACATAAATCTACAGCAGAGACACAAACTGACTGCAACCAAACACAACACAACCGTACAGACACTCACAATGACAGTAAAGAGACCAAACTGCTGCAGAGAGCTGAACAAACCGCAGACGGTGGAACAGGACTATAAAGTTATATAACGATCTCACAGACTCAGAACCAGCAGCAGCCACAAACACACAAACTGAACCGGAGCGAACACGTCAGTGATCGTTGAGCCGAACAGTCTGAGCGTTCGTCTGACTCGACTCCATGCAGACATCCTGTCACATGGATGGATGATGTGCAGAGCCACAGGCCAGAAACACTCACTGATCAATGACTTTAACCTCTGTGACCCTCAGGATGGACCACACATCACATCACATGACAGGTCACATGACAGGTCACACTCTCAGTTTCACCTCCTTCGTTCATCAGAAGCTGATCCAGGATCAGCAGTGGGTGCAGCACATGTGTTTGTTGCTGTGTTGTTGTGTTGTCAGGATGAGAGCGGATCAGATTAATTATCAGTAATAATGGATTTAAGAAAGCGACACCAAACACTGAGACGACAGCAGAGTCACCTTGTTGCTGCTGGTGACGCAGTGATGATTGTTTCCTGTTTGTTATTCTGATTTATTCCGTCGTTGTTGTTGTGTGGAGAATAAAAGAGGCTGCAGGAGGAGACGTGTGTGGTTTGAAGGAGCTGTTCTTGTTCTGGGACGTCTTCCATCCTGAATATGTTCTGGCTTCCAAACACACATCAACAGCATTTCAGGTCACTGAGAACTGAGCTTTAGGGAAACTCCTGCCAGCGTGAGACATTCAGAAACGCTGGTTTCAGTGTTGATGTGTGGACAGGAGGACCGGGAGCATTTCCTCCGCTGCGGTGCTGCAACCAGCTCGAAGTGACTTCCTGCTCGGACCTCACTGCTTCTTGGGGTCGTGGACTGAGTCCTCGCTGGTCTCTCGCTCCCAGTGCGACTGTAGACCGGGCTGGACTGTCCTCATGCACCAAAACTGTGTTGCCAGGTTGGGGACCGGCCCATGTAACAGGTGTCAGAGGTCTGTGGCCGACCTGTCCTGAAACATGGCCCAAGGTTTAAAGTGCCCGAGTCAGATTCAATACATTATTTGTCTCCAAAGGTTCGTGAGTTAGCAAGGAATCGGTCGGCTACATGAAGTTTGAGGATATTAAATACAGCTGTCTCTAAGGCCCCACACACCGGGTCCGACGTCGGACGTCTGAAGCGTTCGGAGAGAGTCGGACGAGTTCGGGAGCTGCTCTGTTCGGTGTGTTCAGCTGCGTCTGATCCAACTGAACATGTTCAAGTCGGCCGTCTGAGGTTGGACGCCGTCGAATGCTCTGATTGGTTGTTAGCTAGCTGTTCAGTGACCATTCTGATTGGCGGTGTGCCAGCGAATCAGCGCGGCGTGTGGGAGGGGCGGCGGAAGTGACGATGGTAAACAAACCACATAAACAGAGACGGCACAGAGTTACAAACAACACTTCACCGTTCGTTATTTTGGGGATAAACCAACGTATGTGTGGAAGCCATGACTGTGTGGACCGAGGACTTTGAGGAGCAGCTGGCTGCCCTGGTGGAAGAGAGACCACCGTAATACGACATCACGCAAGTAATGCTGAGCTAACACTGTGTGTGCTTTGTTCTGATAAGCTACGGTCCGCACTCCGTTCTGTCATTTCCTGTTTTTATGTTTTGGGTGACTGGCACGAGACTAGCGCCACCCGATGTTTAGGAGACTTATTGCATCTCGCGCAGGTGCAGAACGTATACGCTGCTGTGTAGCCGGGGCGGAGTGTTTCAATGTGACTTTTCTACCGAACGGATCCGACGGAGTGGTCGGAGAAGGAAGACGTCGGAGCCGGTGTGTGGGGGCCTTTAGATTAGGAATCCAGGTGGACACGACGAGATTCGTTTCATGTGTTAATGTGAAGTTTATCTCCGTGTTACTTTGCTTTGTTCAGTAAATAATCTCTTCCAGCTTCCCTACCTTCTGCACGTTCACTCAGGTTTTATGTGCTGAACACAGCTGTTGGTCCTCGGTGACGACGGTCGTATTTGTGCAGCCTGTTTAAACATGGCGGCTGCTGACGAGCACACGAACACGCAGCGTCCCGGTGACGGCTGGCGGCGTGTCGGCAGTGATTCCCTCGTACAGTATGTGAAGCAGTTAGTCAGCGTGGTGACTCACCGAGCTGGAAACAAGATGAATCCTGCCTTTGTTCGCTCGCTCTGCAGGGGTTTCTCTGTTTTTCTGGCTTTTGCTTGGTGAACTGAAGCCGCTGCCAAGCGCTCACAATCGAACACACACACACACACACACACACACACACACACACACACACACACACACACGCACACACACACGCACACAGACAGTGTCAGTGTCCTTATGAATGTGATAGATGTCCTCGTTCTCACATAAACAAGTCATGAGTTTGTGAATGCGAGCTTGTTTTCTCTCATTTACACGATAACGATCGTGTTGCTATGAATGTGACCAACAACAGATCCAGAGTCTGTCTCACACGGGACTCATCCGCCCGCCAGGTCAATATGCCTCATATCTATTTATTGATTCAGACGCTTTATGAACTCATTTTGTTGAATTTCATTAGTTTATGTTTTAAGTTTTAATTGGCTCATCATTAACTCAGGATTCAGGATCAAGCTGACAGGATCTAACCTGACTCTCTCCAGATGCATTTCGTTCCGCCTCGCTCCACTCACATCCATCTGGGATCGCTCCCGTTGGGAGGGATTTCGGCACCAGATTTTCAGGTCGAGCCAATCAGGACCGCCGGGCGGGAGTTTCATAGATGTGACGTAGCGGAGAAGCGACTGTTTTGATTCAGACAACAATGGCGGCTCGCATCGAGGAAGCAAGCGTCAACACTGATGCTGCTGTTTCATCCGTGTCGTCCAATCTACCCAATATTTGTTCGTTAAAAGAACGTCGCTCTCATCGACGTCACAGGTTGGTTTCGATGTGAGTGGTTGAAGTAGCACGTCAATAAAGATGACAGACAAGTGGTTTATCCAATCATATGCAAGGATTTTTGATAAGGCCCAGCCTTCTGAAACACATCTCCAATGGAGCGATCCCAGATGGATGAGTGGAGCGAGGCGGAACGAAATTCATCTGGAGAGAGTCAGGTTAGCTAGACAGGGACTCAGGGAGCAGGTGTTGGTGTAGAAGAACTGGACTATAATGTGATTAATTATAGGATCAAAATGGGGTTGGAAAGGAACCAGGACAGGATCAGGATGAGATCGGGCTTCGATCAGGATTGGGAAGGTGACGGGTGGAATCAGGATCAGAAGTTCAGGATGGGATCGTTGAGGGATTTGTGCTGGATTTGGAAGAGATCAGGTTTGGCTCAGAACTGGAATCGGACCAGTGGGATTGGAAAGGGATTCAGACAAGATGGAAACAGAATCGGGATGAACTTGGACAGGGATGGTTAAGAACAAGCTTCAATGGAACCGGGGGAAGAATGTTTTGGGACAGGACCAACCGTTAACGGACAAAAGGTCCTGATTGGTTTGTTCTTTGCCTCGATGTGTCAGGAAACATGGCGGATATTCAGTAACTCCTCCACTGAGGCCGACGCCACAACACGAAGCTGGCGTTTTCAGATTTTCCTGCTCCAGAGAACAAATTAGAAAATGGTGGAAAACATCTGCTGAGTGTGACTGAGGCCAGAAATAGAGATAAGAAAGGCAAATTTATGCAGATGAGTGTGGTCACGCTTTCTCTTACCCACACACACACACACACACACACACACACACACACACACACACGCGCGTAATGACGATGATGTGTCCATTATCTCTGCTCACGTTCACTAATCGTCTCATTTCAGGTGAAAATCACCTCATTTTGCCACAGTGAGACTTTTACACCTGAACGCAACTCACACACACTTCACCTGAAACCTGAGAGCCGGGACGCTAACGGCTTGACACCGTGCGACACTCACACACACACACACACACACACACACGTGCACACACACACACGCAGGTTGTTGATTAAAGCGGTTATCAGCAGGTTGTTGTGTATTCTGCAGAGGAATAAAAGTACAGCAGGTCACCTCGACACCTGTTCACACACCAAACCAGTGTGACATCGCTCGAAACATGCGGCGCTTAACACTTCAGATAGCACCAAGTGAACTGATTAACAGGAGTGTGTGTGTGTGTGTGTGTGTGTGTGTGTGTGTGTGTGTGTGTGTGAACAGGTGTGTTTAAAATGGCTTTTAATAAATATTCTGAAAGGTTTTCACGAACTCAAACAAACTGTTTCTCTGCAAAAGTTTCTCTTCCTCTGAATCTGTCGGATCTGAGGCCGTCTGCTCGAGGTCTTTAGCTGCCTGCTGATTGGCTGTTCTGTCAGATAATGGCGGTGGTTGTCTTTGCAGAGACTGGTGGATGATGTCAGTGTTCAGTCTTAAGTTCTCGCTTTTAGCTCTGTTTTTGGTCTCCACCACCTCCTGAGGGATTTCTATGATCCCCAGCTCGTCTCAGCAGGTCGTACAGTGACTTTACACAGCTTCTTCTCTGAAAGCGACACAGTATCCGTGTTTCCATGAAGCATTTTGAAGAATATCACATCAGAAATCTTAGAGAAACTGCAAAATTGAGGTGGTTTCTGTCTTTTATAAATCAGAGTTAATGCACAAAAGGTTTGATGGAAACAGCTGTTTGCTCTGTCTGCATCATCATCACTGCATTTCTTCGTTGTCTCTGGACAGCATGCAACACATCTGATGCTAGGATCTTGTCTCCTGGTTGGTTTACCTCTAGCCTCTGTTTCTGAATTATCAGCTGGGCTGATCAGCTAGCTGTGCTAATGCTAATGCTAATGTGAGGAGAGCAGGGCCGACAGAGAAAGTGATTCACAGAGATTTATAACGAGCGCTGGCTGAACTGAGGAGAGTGAGTCTGTTGTGTTGCTGCAGAGTTACATGAACAGAGCCTCACAATTAACCTCGAGGTAGACGAGAACATCACCTGTAACCATGGTAACTGTACACAACAGAGACCGAAACCAACAAAATATTTTTTTTTTTTACTAAAACTTGAACGTCAATCAATCAGTCGATCAGTCAATCAGGTGATCAGAGAATAAATGTTATTTTTAGGCTTCGGCTCGACGACTTTTCTCCCAGTGATGACACAAAACGCTGCCCAACACTCTGGGTGTCACTGAGCATCACACACACACACACACACACACACACACACACACACACACACACACACACACCGCTCTGTAACAGTAATAATAAAGCTGTGTGTGCTGTGTTTCTGTCAGTGGCGGTTTCTCCTTGTTGCCTGGCAACTGATGATGATTGCGGCTGTGAAGTGTCCTTCTGAGGGCCATTATGAGACACACACACACACACACACACACACACACACACACACTGAATGAAGCAGAGGAGAACAGATGTGTGTGTGTTGGACTCATTGTTCTCTCTCTTTCATCTCCTCACTTTTTCATCCATTCATGTCTCTTTATTCATCTCCTCTCCTCCTCCCATGTTCCCTCTCCTCCTCTCATGTTCCCTCTCCTCCTCTCATGTTCCCTCTCCTCCTCTCATGTTCCCTCTCCTCCTCTCATGTTCCCTCTCCTCCTCTCATGTTCCCTCTCCTCCTCCCATGTTCCCTCTCCTCCTCCCATGTTCCCTCTCCTCCTCTCATGTTCCCTCTCATGTTCCCTCTCCTCCTCTCACGTTCCCTCTCCTCCTCTCATGTTCCCTCTCATGTTCCCTCTCCTCCTCTCGTTCCCTCTCATGTTCCCTCTCCTCCTCTCACGTTCCCTCTCCTCCTCTCATGTTCCCTCTCATGTTCCCTCTCCTCCTCTCATGTTCCCTCTCCTCCTCTCATGTTCCCTCTCATGTTCCCTCTCCTCCTCTCACGTTCCCTCTCATGTTCCCTCTCCTCCTCTCATGTTCCCTCTCATGTTCCCTCTCCTCCTCTCATGTTCCCTCTCATGTTCCCTCTCCTCCTCTCATGTTCCCTCTCCTCCTCTCATGTTCCCTCTCATGTTCCCTCTCCTCCTCTCACGTTCCCTCTCCTCCTCTCATGTTCTCTCATGTTCCCTCTCCTCCTCTCATGTTCCCTCTCATGTTCCCTCTCCTCCTCTCATGTTCCCTCTCCTCCTCTCATGTTCCCTCTCATGTTCCCTCTCCTCCTCTCACGTTCCCTCTCCTCCTCTCATGTTCTCTCATGTTCCCTCTCCTCCTCTCATGTTCCCTCTCATGTTCCCTCTCCTCCTCTCATGTTCCCTCTCATGTTCCCTCTCCTCCTCTCACGTTCCCTCTCCTCCTCTCATGTTCTCTCATGTTCCCTCTCATGTTCCCTCTCCTCCTCCCATGTTCTCTCTCATGTTCCCTCTCCTCCTCTCATGTCCCTGTCCTCCTCTCATGTTCCCTCTCATGTTCCCTCTCCTCCTCTAGTTCCCTCTCATGTTCCCTCTCCTCCTCTCATGTTCCCTCTCATGTTCCCTCTCCTCATCTCACGTTCCCTCTCATGTTCCCTCTCCT
Source organism: Lagodon rhomboides (assembly GCA_039737535.1). Taxonomy (NCBI): domain Eukaryota; kingdom Metazoa; phylum Chordata; class Actinopteri; order Spariformes; family Sparidae; genus Lagodon; species Lagodon rhomboides. The sequence continues at coordinate 27,492,396 of CM077801.1, forward strand.
CATCTCACATTCCCTCTCCTCCTCACATGTTCCCTCTCATGTTCCCTCTCCTCCTCTCAAGTTCCCTCTCCCCCTCTCATGTTCCCTCTCCTCCTCTCATGCTCCCTCCCATGTTCCCTCCCATGTTCCCTCTCATGTTCCCTCTCCTCCTCTCATGCTCCCTCCCACGTTCCCTCCCATGTTACCTCTCATGTTCCCTCTCATGTCCCCTCTCATGTTCCCTCTCCTCCTCTCACGTTCCCTCCCATGTTCCCTTTCATGTTCCCTCTCACATTCCCTCTCCTCCTCTCACGTTCCCTCTCATGTTCCCTTTCATGTTCCCTCTCACATTCCCTCTCCTCCTCTCATGCTCCCTCCCATGTTACCTCTCAAGTTCCCTCTCCCCCTCTCATGTTCTCTCTCCTCCTCTCATGTTCCCTCCCATGTTCCCTTTCATGTTCCCTCTCACATTCCCTCTCCTCCTCTCACGTTCCCTCTCATGTTCCCTTTCATGTTCCCTCTCATGTTCCCTCTCCTCCTCTCACGTTCTCTCTCATGTTCCCTCTCATGTTCTCTCTCCTTTAACTCTGCTTCCTCTGCAGAACTCAGTGAGACACACTGTCAATAACACACATCACAATTCAGTGTAGTGGAGTAACATGAAATACTTGAGTAAAGTACAGATACTTTAAAATTCTCAATGTGGGAACCAGTTTGTGTCTGACACACACACACACACACACACACACACACACACACACACACACACACACACACACACACACACACACACACACACACAGTTATAACTATATCTGCTGCTGTCACTGCTGATGTCACTAAGTAATGATGATCACACACACACACACACACACACCTTTATAAACGGCATCATGCAGCATGTCCTGTCGTCATGGTGACGGCCACTCTCGTCCCCATTAGGTGTTCTGAGCGAGGACCAGAACATCATCGCTGCTGTCGTGTGAAAACCTCTCAACTCAAGTCTGGATGATTTTCTGAATGTTGAAGCTGCAGACGGAAGATTTAGTTCCTGTCTTCAGAGTCGGTTCACTCTGAATAAAACATGAGAACAGTGGACAGCTTGGTTTGGAGACAGTTTGGTCTGGAGACAGTTTGGGAGACAGTTTGGTCTGGAGACAGTTTGGTCTGGAGACAGTTTGGTTTAGAGACAGTTGGTTTGGAGACATTTTGGTTTAAAGACAGTTGGTTTGGAGACAGTTTGGTCTGGAGACAGTTGGTTTGGAGACAGTTGGTCTGAAGACAGTTTGGTCTGAAGACAGTTTGGTTTGGAGACAGTTTGTGTTAGAGACATTTTGATCTGGAGACAGTTGGTTTGGAGACAGTTTGGTTTGGAGACAATTGGTCTGGAAACAGTTTGGTCTGGAGACAGGTTGGTCTGGAGACAGTTGGTTTGGAGACAGTTGGTTTGGAGACAGTTTGGTTTGGAGACAGTTTGGTTTGGAGACAGTTGGTTTGGAGACAGTTTGGTCTGGAGACAGTTTGGTTTGGAGACAGTTTGGTTTGGAGACAGTTGGTCTGGAGACAGTTTGGTTTGGAGACAGTTGGTCTGGAGACAGTTTGGTCTGGAGACAGGTTGGTTTGGAGACAGTTGGTCTGGAGACAGTTTGGTCTGGAGACAGTTTGGTTTGGAGACAGTTGGTTTGGAGACAGTTTGGTTTGGAGACAGTTTGGTTTGGAGACAGTTGGTTTGGAGACAGTTTGGTTTGGAGACAGTTGGTTTGGAGACAGTTTGGTCTGGAGACAGTTTGGTTTGGAGACAGTTGGTTTGGAGACAGTTCGGTTTGGAGACAGTTGGTTTGGAGACAGTTTGGTATGGAGACAGTTGGTTTGGAGACAGTTGGTTTGGAGACAGTTGGTTTGGAGACAGTTTGGTTTGGAGACAGTTGGTCTGGAGACAGTTTGGTTTGGAGACAGTTTGGTTTGGAGACAGTTTGGTCTGGAGACAGTTTGGTTTGGAGACAGTTTGGTTTGGAGACAGTTTGGTTTGGAGACAGTTTGGTTTGGAGACAGTTTGGTCTGGAGACAGTTTGGTTTGGAGACAGTTGGTCTGGAGACAGTTTGGTTTGGAGACAGTTGGTTTGGAGACAGTTTGGTTTGGAGACAGTTTGGTCTGGAGACAGTTTGGTTTGGAGACAGTTTGGTTTGGAGACAGTTGGTTTGGAGACAGTTTGGTTTGGAGACAGTTTGGTCTGGAGACAGTTTGGTCTGGAGACAGTTTGGTTTGGAGACAGTTGGTCTGGAGACAGTTTGGTTTGGAGACAGTTTGGTTTGGAGACAGTTGGTCTGGAGACAGTTTGGTTTGGAGACAGTTTGGTCTGGAGACAGTTTGGTTTGGAGACAGTTTGGTTTGGAGACAGTTGGTCTGGAGACAGTTTGGTCTGGAGACAGTTTGGTCTGGAGACAGTTTGATCTGGAGACAGTTTGATCTGGAGACAGTTTGGTCTGGAGACAGTTGGTTTGGAGACAGTTTGTTTTGGAGACAGTTTGGTCTGGAGACAGTTTGGTTTGGAGACAGTTGGTCTTGAGACAGTTTGTTTTGGAGACAGTTTGGTTTGGAGACAGTTGGTTTGGAGACAGTTTGGTTTGGAGACAGTTTCATCTGGAGACAGTTTGATCTGGAGACAGTTTGGTTTGGAGACAGTTTGGTTTGGAGACAGTTGGTCTGGAGACAGTTTGGTCTGGAGACAGTTTGGTTTGGAGACAGTTTGGTCTGGAGACAGTTTGGTTTGGAGACAGTTGGTTTTGAGACAGTTTGGTCTGGAGACAGTTTGGTTTGGAGACAGTTTGGTCTGGAGACAGTTTGGTTCAGAGACAGTTTGGTCTGGAGACAGTTTGTTTTGGAGACAGTCTGGGTCTGGAGACAGTTTGGTCTGGAGACAGTTTGGTTTGGAGACAGTTGGTTCGGAGACAGTTTGGTTGGAGACAGTTTGGTCTGGAGACAGTTTGGTTTGGAGACAGTTTGGTTTGGAGACAGTTGGTCTGGAGACAGTTTGGTCTGGAGACAGTTTGGTTTGGAGACAGTTTGGTCTGGAGACAGTTGGTCTGGAGACAGTTTGGTCTGGAGACAGTTTGGTTTGGAGACAGTTTGGTCTGGAGACAGTTTGGTTTGGAGACAGTTTGGTTTGGAGACAGTTGGTTTTGAGACAGTTTGGTCTGGAGACAGTTGGTTTGGAGACAGTTGGTCTGGAGACAGTTTGGTTTAGAGACAGTTTGCTTTGGAGACAGTTTGGTTTAGAGACAGTTTGGTTTGGAGACAGTTGGTCTGGAGACAGTTTGGTCTGGAGACAGTTTGGTTTGGAGACAGTTTGATCTGGAGACTGTTGGTCTGGAGACAGTTTGGTCTGGAGACAGTTGGTTTGGAGACAGTTTGGTCTGGAGACAGTTGGTTTGGAGACAGTTTGGTTTGGAGACAGTTTGGTTTGGAGACAGTTGGTTTGGAGACAGTTTGGTTTGGAGACAGTTGGTTTGGAGACAGTTTGGTTTGGAGACAGTTTGGTTTGGAGACAGTTTGGTTTGGAGACAGTTTGGTGTGGAGCCTGTTTCACTCATCAACATGACAGGAGCAGGCACTAGGACCCTGGAGCCTGCTCCTCTACATGCAGCTGTCGTTAATGTTATTGATCACACCTGAGCTCGTCCTGCTGTCACGTGTCAACGTGTCGGCAGCCAGTCAGCTTTTATTCTGCTTAACATGTCTGGACATTTTGTCCTTTCAGTCTGTGGAAGGTCCAGCACAGATAAACGTCTTTATGGCGTCTTTGACCTTCTGTTTTGTTATAAAATATTATAATTCTTACATTTGCCATCCAACTTTATGGAAGACGATTAAAAAGGGCTGAAAGAAATATTTTATTTTTATGGGGCAGGGGGTTCTGACCTTTTCCCTCCATTAATCTTACTTTATTTCAACTTTAGTCTCCTTTTTCCCCACCTGTAACTTCAGAATTACAGGTGTTTGGCCACTGTGACAGTCGGCCTCAGAGCCTGGCGCTCGTCCTCGGGGGCGGAGCTAACAGCTAGCGACCTCGCTACATCCACGAGAATATAATAACAGAAACGCTGTCGGTCGGTAAAGATCAGCTGCAGAGTGAGCGCTTGTAGAACAGAGGCAGGAGGAGATATTAACACAGTGTTTTGTTTCAGAGCACTGGAACTACTGCACCGAGACTCCGTCCCCCACAATGCTTTGCAGGCAGTCAGAGAGCTGCAGGTGAATCTCTGGTTCGGTACATTCAGTACAGAAAGTACTGAACCGAACGGAACTGAATAATAAGAGAAGGAGGAGGAGAGGAGTCAGCCTTGAGTTCGTGCAACCATGACAACAAGACTAGCACTGCTGCTATGGTGACCACACACACACACACACACACACACACACACACACACACACACATACATAAAGATGTATCTATGAAGTGTATTGTTGAGGGTCTTATTCAGAGGCAGAGAGAGAGGAGGAGGCTCTGAGGAGGAAGAGGGGCGAGAGACACCACTCACAGATGGACTGTCAGAGAGAGAGAGAGGTGAAGGCCTGAGGAGGAAGACTCCTTCCTCTTCATCCTGCTTCTCCCTCGTCTTCCTTCACATCACTGAACACTTCTCCTCTCCCTTCAGTTTTTCTTTCACCTCCTCTCCAGTCTTCTCCTCATCACGATCAAGCTCTGAACACACAGTGACTAATCATTAATCATTAATCAGTGATCAATCAGCTGGAGATAAATCAACATGCTGCTGAACTGATGTAGTTGTTCACATACTTTACGTATACAGCTTGTGTTACTGGAGGAAACGACAGATGTAACGCTGAATACAAGAATGACACCAGCCCGACTCGGCCTCTGATTGGTCGGCTTCGTTCTCAATGAGAAAAAAAGGTGAAATTCTTAGAAAAAAAAGTCAGAATCCTGAGTTTAAAGTTGACTTTTGGTTTCAGACGGGACACAGACAGCAGTCAGCTGGGTGACAGTCTGTCACTCTTCACCTGACTTCCTCCTTTGCTCAAAATCTGGGTTGTTCTTTTTCACAGATGAGCTAAACATCCATTTTTCTGCTGAAACTGCAAAGACGGTGTCGTTGTATTCGTTAGAACGAGGCAGTTTTACCAGGATTTGTCTGTCCGAGTGTGTGTCACGTGTGTGTGTGTGTGTGTGTGTGTGTGTGTGTGTGTGTGTGTGAGATCAATAGCGGTCTCAGCGGTGCTCTGCAGTTGTGTTGCTCATTTGAGCGAAGCCTCATCGATCCTCGACATAACAGTGAACTGCACCTTTAACTTCCTGTGGTGTGTGTGTGTGTGTGTGTGTGTGTGTGTTCAGCTTGAGGTCTTAATGGATTGAAATGTTTATAGCAGATAAAATGACATCATCAGAAGTGGGCGGAGCTCCTGACTCACCTGCTGCTCTGTATCATCAGGTGTGAATCCTCGTGTCGTCTCCGTCCGGCTGCGACAGAAGTGACATGTTTGGTCTCATATATGTGAGACGATGACTCATTTTAACAAAATGTCCACATTTTAATAAACCCCGTGAATATAATGAGTGACAAGATAATATAATGAGACTGTCGGGTTTATTATTATTTGATTAATTTGATTGAATTATCGCCGTCTGAAGCCGGAGCCTAATTACCTGAAGTTCATCACATGATCATGTAATGAACTTCAGGTAATTTGAGTTCACAGTCTGTAAATTTACCACATTAATGTTTTTGTATTAATTTATTCTGTTAGATTATTCTGTCCATCACCTCCTGATGATAATTTGTATGATTTATTCATCTGCTGATGAAGAACAAAGCTCCTCTCTCTCTCTCTCTCTCTCTCTCTCTCTCTCTCTCTCTCTCTCTCGCTCGTCCTTAAATTAGCATTACTGCTATGACCATAATCAAAGGATAGATTCAGTGTGTATTATTACGACACTCAGACGTCGAGTAATTCATGATGGAGTGTTAAAGATGAAGGGACGAAGCTGTGGCAGCGGATCCTTCTGGAGATGTGGTGGCTGCTGACTTTTAATTCTCTGTGAAGGAAACTGATCTTCTGTAGCTTTGCTTTAGTAGCCTGAGATGTTTCGGACCTGCTGCCACCGATCCTGCTCAGTATTCAGACGTGTCCTCTGCTCTGTTCTCCGTCTCAGATACCGGAGTGTGTCTTCTACGGGATGTACGAGAAGATCCTGCTGTTCCGTCATGACCAGACGTCGGACAACGTGCTGCAGCTGCTGCGCTCGGCCTCTCAGATCCAGGAGGGAGACCTGGTGGAGGCCGTGCTGTCAGGTGAGGGAGGCTGGGCGGTGACATCACAGCTGGGCGGGGCCATGACGTCGTTAACAGGAAACACAAAGACACACATTACTATCGTTGAGTTTCTCTGCATGATGGAGCCTCACCTGTACAGCATGAACATGGTGTGATCACTGATGGGAGAGTTCAAATCACAAACATTAACCTGAGAGCTCAGAAATCACTCACGAATCAGTCAAACAGGAAAAATCTGATCAGATTTATTGCCACTGACTGCACACAGTGAAAGTTAATCTAGTTCAGCTTCTAACCAGGTTGTGCAAACAGCAGTAAAAGCGCATAAAGAGACGTGTGAAGATAATTTCATTTACACAGTAAACAGTAAAACCACTGACGGTCCGAGGTGATGCAGCTGTGATGTCATATAATACACAATGTGTAACCAATAAACTCTCCTGTTTGTACGAATCGAACGAGAGTCATCCTCCACCTCTTTTAATCGTCGTCACACCCTGATTGGCTGAGAGGGAAACGCCCCCAGCTGCTTCCACTCCTCCATCAGGAGTCAGTCTGCACCACCTGCACACAGGTGACCTGAATCACCTGCAGTCAGTCCAGAGGGGTCTGTTACACATGTGAACTAAGTCCACGTTTATACATAGCAGGGTTTAGAGAAACGAATATTTCCCCCCCTCCGTTTTCAAAAATAACATCGTGCGCACAACATCGTTTTCAAAAAAGTTGTCATTTCCATCAACCCGCATAAATACGCCGTCGAGTGCCGTTCTAACTCTGCCAAACCTCTGGGCGGCAGTGTAGGGAGAAGGATGAAGCCATGCAAGCCAATCAGAATCCTCAGAATCAACAACAACGAATAACACGAGCGACTTCCTGTTCCTTTCAAAACAACGCTCACATGACGTTAAGCATTTTCTGGCACATAGCCTAATGAGCGTGAGAAGCTAAAACCCCGTTTCTCCCAGCTGACACGACAACACATAACCGGAGTTTTTAGAAATAATCGTTTTCTGTGATAAAAACGGGGTTTTCGTGTAAATGAGAGGCCAAACCGCCTGGAAATATCTGCGTTTTCCCTTCGTGTAAACAGGGCATTAGTCACAAGACAGCTGATGGCATCTCTGAGAAGAACAACATCCTCAAAACAACAACAACAACAATAAAAATAATAATAACAATAACAATGAAAACAATAACCACAATGATAATAATTATAATGACAACGATAAACTTTATTCAGACGGCACTTTCGTAAATTAAATTACATTTACATTATTAGTAAAGCAGCTTATGATGACCGATAATTAAACCTGTTGGTGAGCGTCCTCTAGTGGCCTCAGTAATTATCACAGCTGCAAAGGAGGAAGTCATTGAAACAGAGTAAAAAGTGTGAACAAACACAGAACTGATTCAGGAGGTCGATGTTCATGTCCAGTGTGAAATAAGAGTTCATGTGAGTTATTTTAATTCACGTTACGTACGTCACTTAACTTAACTGTGCAGCTGGAGGTCTGGTACGGTCGTCACTTCTTCTTAGAGACGCTGACAAATCAACCTTTTTTAGTCTTTTAGGTGAGGAAACGATATCTAACATGTGGATGAAGAACATGTAGTGACTCTGTAGATGAAGGGAACCAACAGATCTGGGTTCAAAGTGAAGTTGTGTCTGTTTGGGTCAGAACCGGAGGGAGTCGAGTGTCAGATGGACGAGTGTGTGTCGTATCTACTTCCTCTCTCCATCACACAGCTACATATTTCACTTTTCATTGCACCAAATGAATTATGACGTGTTTTTATGGATAAAGATAAAACTTTATTGATCCTTTGGTCCAGTAAGTCTGAACAAACCGAACCTCTCGCAGGTGTCGTCTGACTGGTTAATTGGTTTAGCGAACAGATGTGTCGCCTCGTCAGATGATCCAGATGTTTGATGGAGATCTTCTGTCTCAGTTCGGCGTCTCGCTCGTCTGTCTGGCTGCCGTCCAGCTCCGTCAGGACTCAGGTGTTCACAACGCGCTACGCTAACGCTCCGACAGCTGCCGCTAACCAATTTCCTGTCATCCTGTCACCACCAGTGTGTGTTTGTGTGTGTGTACATTTGCATAATGTTTGTCTACACATGTGTTTGCTTTAACACACGTACACGTCCTTTATTTAATGGATGATTATTGTTTCTTACGACTTGTGTTTCCTTCAGCTAGCTCAGTGAGCTAATGTGCAAACAGAAGTGGGAGATGGAGTTTAACCCTCTGAGGACGGATAGGGCGGATGCACAAACGTTAGCTGTTAACCTTATATCCTGCAGACCGGCTGCCTCTCCTCCTCCTCCTCCTCCTCTTCCTCCTCTTCCTCTTTACTCACTTGTTTCCTTCTTCTTCGTCTCTTTGTAAAACTACATTTGTTCTTCTTTCTTCCTCCTCCATCACCTCCACCACCACTCCGTTACCATCCTGCTCCTTCTGCCCCAAACATCTTCCTCTCCATCCTCCTCCTCCTCCTCTCTGCAGCTCCCCTCATCATTTCCCACTTCAGCCATCTTTATTCAATCCTTCCTCTTCATCTCCCCCACCTCCTCTACCTCCCCTACCTTCCTCCCTCCTCCTCCTCCTCCCTCCTCCTCCTCTACCTCCCCTACCTTCCTCCCTCCTCCTCCTCCTCCTCCTCCTCCCCTACCTTCCTCCCTCCTCCTCCCTCCTCCTCCTCTACCTCCCCTACCTTCCTCCCTCCTCCTCCTCCTCCTCTACCTCCCCTACCTTCCTCCCTCCTCCTCCTCCTCCTCTTCCTCTACCTCCCCTACCTTCCTCCCTCCTCCTCCTCTCCTCCTCCCTCCTCTACCTCCCTTACCTTCCTCCCTCCTCCTCCTCCTCCTCCTCCTCCTCCTCCTCCTCCTCCTCTCCTCCCTCCTCCTCCTCCTCCTCCTCTACCTCCCTTACCTTCCTCCCTCCTCCTCCCTCCTCCTCCTCACCTCCCTTACCTTCCTCCCTCCTCCTCCTCCTCCTCCTCCTCCTCCCTCCCTTCCTCCTCCTCCCTCCTCCTCCTCTACCTCCCTTACCTTCCTCCCTCCTCCCTCCTCCTCTTCCTCTACCTCCCTTACCTTCCTCCCTCCTCCTCCTCCTCTACCTCCCATCCTTCCTCCCTCCTCCTCCCTCCTCCTCTTCCTCCCTTCCTTCCTCCCTCCTCCTCCTCCTCTACCTCCCTTACCTTCCTCCCTCCTCCTCCTCCTCCTCTACCTCCCTTACCTTCCTCCCTCCTCCTCCTCCTCCTCTACCTCCCCTACCTTCCTCCCTCCTCCTCCTCCCTCCTCCTCCTCTACCTCCCCTACCTTCCTCCCTCCTCCTCCTCCCTCCTCCTCCTCTACCTCCCTTACCTTCCTCCCTCCTCCTCCCTCCTCCTCCTCCTCTACCTCCCTTACCTTCCTCCCTCCTCCTCCCTCCTCCTCCTCTCCTCCCTTACCTTCCTCCCTCCTCCTCCTCCTCTACCTCCCTTACCTCCCTCCCTCCTCCTCCTCCTCCTACCTCCCTCTACCTTCCTCCCTCCTCCTCCTCCTCCTCCTCTACCTCCCTTACCTTCCTCCCTCCTCCTCTCCTCCTCTACCTCCCTTACCTTCCTCCCTCCTCCTCCCTCCTCCTCTACCTCCCTCTACCTTCCTCCCTCCTCCTCCTCCTCCTCCTCCTCCTCCTCCCCTACCTTCCTCCCTCCTCCTCCTCTACCTCCCTTACCTTCCTCCCTCCTCCTCCTCCTCCTCCTCCTCTACCTCCCTTACCTTCCTCCCTCCTCCTCCTCCTCTACCTCCCCTACCTTCCTCCCTCCTCCTCCCTCCTCCTCTACCTCCCTTACCTTCCTCCCTCCTCCTCCTCCTCTACCTCCCTTACCTTCCTCCCTCCTCCCTCCTCCTCCTCTACCTCCCCTACCTTCCTCCCTCCTCCTCCTCCTCTACCTCCCCTACCTTCCTCCCTCCTCCTCCTCCTCCTCCTCCTCTCCTCCTCCCTCCTCCTCCTCTACCTCCTCCTCCTCCTCCTCCTCTCCTCCTCCTCCTCCTCCTCCTCTACCTCCCTCCTTCCTCCCTCCTCCTCCTCCTCCCCTACCTTCCTCCCTCCTCCTCCTCCTCCTCCTCCTCCTCCTACCTTCCTCCCTCCTCCTCCTCCTCCTCCCTCCTCCTCCTCTACCTCCCTTACCTTCCTCCCTCCTCCTCCTCCTCTACCTCCCCTACCTTCCTCCCTCCTCCTCCTCCTCCTCTCCTCCTCTCTCCTCCTCCTCCTCCTCCTCCTCCTCCTCCTCCTCCTCCTCCTCCTCCTCTACCTCCCTTACCTTCCTCCCTCCTCCTCCTCCTCCTCCTCCTCCTCCTCCTCCTCTACCTCCCTACCTTCCTCCCTCCTCCTCCTCCCTCCTCCTCCTCCTCCTCCTCCTCTACCTCCCTTACCTTCCTCCCTCCTCTCCTCCTCCTCCTCCTCCTCCTCCCCTACCTTCCTCCCTCCTCCTCCTCCTCCTCCTCCCTCACCTCCTCTACCTTCCTCCCTCCTCCTCTCCTCCCCCTCCTCTACCTCCTCCTACCTTCCTCCTCCTCCTCCTCCTCCTCTACCTCCCTTACCTTCCTCCCTCCTCCTCCTCCTCCTCCTCCTCCTCTACCTTCCTCCTCCTCCTCCTCCTCCTCCTCCTCCTCCTCACCTCCCTTACCTCCTCCTCCCTCCTCCTCCTCCCTCCTCCTCCTCCTCTACCTCCTCCTCTACCTTCCTCCCTCCTCCTCCTCCTCCTCCCTCCTCCTCCTCTACCTCCCCTACCTCCCTCCTCCTCCTCCTGCAGAAGGAAGAAAGATCATTAAACCTTTATATTTATAATATATAATATATAATAATGTATATATGACCTGATGATGTTTCACCTCGACACGACATGAAGTTTTGATGCAGGTTCAACATGTTTCATTAAAGTTAAGACTTATTGAAGCCTGAACAGCTGAACTCATGTTTGGAATATTATCCGACCTGATGATAAAACATGATATTTAATAAAGCTGATATAATAACTAGCTCTCCAGGTAAAGTGCACGCCTCGTGCAGGCTGCTGAGGTTCAGGCTCAGGGTTTGAATCCTCCGTCTGTAACTTTGGTGAACAGACGTCTGTAAAAACTTTCATTTTGAACCTTGTAAAGACGTCAACTGAACGTCGATGGTGAACGTTGAAAAGACGTCTAAAAACTTTGATTCTGGTTCTCCACTGGACGTCTTATGTCAGAACGCGGTACAAATTAGCATTAGCTAGACTTGTAGTCAAGACCGCCTAAACCGAGACCAAGACACTACCAAGACCAGAGAGTATCAAGACCAAGACCAAGACCAAGTCTAGTTCAGCTCGAGACCGAGACCAAAAAAAGACTATTTTTTTGCCATTTTGCATGAGTTGTATAACCTGAGCACCATACTGGGTTCAGCTGCTTACTATAAATATGAGATTGCATTATTTCAGCTACAGGCACAGTAATACAGAGACAGTGCATGTCTTGTGTGTGAACTCACTATAAATGTTTTCATCAATTGGCTAAAAATCAAATGTGTGTAGCAATTGCATGACCGCTATTTCTACACTATTTGAGGATTGACTCTTGACGCCGTCTGTGTCACAAAATGCATCTGATTGGTGCTTGAAGGGGTCGCATAATGATATGAAAAAAAAAAAAACTGTGCCTGCCTGGATATTATAGGTTACAAATCCCTTCGAGACCGCTCGGCCAGTCCGAGACATTGCGAGACCGAGAGGCCCGAGACCGAGACAAGACCGAGACCAAAGACTGTCGAGGCCGAGACAAGACCGAGACCAAAGACTGTCGAGACCGAGACAAGACCGAGACCAAAGACTGTCGAGACCGAGACAAGACCAAGACCAAAGACTGTCGAGACCGAGACAAGACCGAGACCAAAGACTGTCGAGGCCGAGACAAGACCGAGACCGAAGACTGTCGAGACCGAGACAAGACCGAGACCAAAGACTGTCGAGGCCGAGACAAGACCGAGACCAAAGACTGTCGAGACCAAAGACTGTCGAGGCCGAGACAAGACCGAGACCAAAGACTGTCGAGAGCCGAGACAAGACCGAGACCGAAGACTGTCGAGACCAGAGACAAGACCGAGACCAAAGACTGTCGAGACCGAGACAAGACCGAGACCGAAGACTGTCGAGACCGAGACAAGACCAAGACCAAAGACTGTCGAGACCAAAGACTGTCAAGACCAGAGACAAGACCGAGACCAAAGACTGTCGAGGCCGAGACAAGTACCGAGACTTGTAGTTCTCGAGGCCAAGACCGGTCTCGAGAACTACAAGTCTAGCATTAGCATGAGCAGTTAGCCACAGAAAAAAGTCCCCTCAGCTCTCCGAAGTGACATTTTTCGAGTTTATGATCCGACGATGTGATTTTTCGGTGCAGAGATGTTTAAAGATGATGCTCAGAGTTTTATTAAAGCTGAGAACGGACCTCTGATCTCTGCGCCGACTGTTGACGTCTCATAATTAAAGTTTAGTCTGCCGTTGCACAGAGTTGCCGAGCTAATCAGCTAAAACATGAATATAATTATTAGACGCCACACCCGGCTGCTGGTTCGCAGTTTCTCCACCCGCGGTGTTTGTTTTGTGGTTGTGGGTTAACAAGCCAGCAGCGAGCGCTCCTTAACGCTCCTAATTCCAGCACACACAACACACACATAAACACAGGCATTTATATTCAGACTACCTAGGAAACCCTCGCACACACACACACACACACACACACGTACGCACAAGTCATTTTCTGAAGCATATAATAACAGTTCGGGAGCTTGTTCAGACTTCCAAACGTATGTTGGCCCTCCAAACAAAAGGCATAAACAATAATTTGAATAAATGGAGGTAATTTCCTGCAGCAGAATGTCTAATCAGAGCCGCATTCTGCTGGAGGACCAGCGCACGGGCCGCCGAGGTGTGTGTGTGTGTGTGTGTGTGTGTGTGGAGGAAAAAGGAAAAAGGCGAGGGAGATTCAGAAAAACACGCCGAGAGAGAGAGAAAGAGAGAAAACCATATCCCAAACTACCCATCATGCCTTGCCAAGCCCTGCTGGCCAACCAAACAAACACTCGGTCCATCTGCGCTCGCTGAGAGCCTCTCGTACCTCCCAAACATTTACAAAATACCCGCTAACAACCCATTCATTACTCTTTGTCTCCGCCGTTCTGTTTATCTCCCTCCTCTCCTCGCTCGCTCGCTCGCTCCGTCTCTGGCGAGTTGAAGGAGAAATCCACTTTTATTCTATATTCTCCCTCAGATTTCTTCCTTTGAGTCTCTTTCGCTCCCGAGCTGATGGAAAGTTTCATTCAACAGAACCGGATCAGTGTCAGAACTTTGTGTCGATGTTTTATCAGAATCTGTTTAAAGGTCCACTGTGTCGTGTTTTAAGTAATTTATTACCTCAAATCAGCGTCTTCATTCATAAATAAGTCCTCATTGGTGTAAAATGATCTCTGCCAACAATCTCACTTCTCCTCCTGAGGGAAGAATCACACATTGTGACCGAGACCAAAGACCGAGACCAGACAGACTGTCGAGACCGAGACAAGACCGAGACCAAAGACTGTCGAGACCGAGACAAGACCAAGACCAAAGACTGTCGAGACCGAACAGACAAGACCAAGACCAAAGACTGTCGAGACCGAGACAAGACCGAGACCAAAGACTGTCGAGACCGAGACAAGACCGAGACCAAAGACTGTCGAGACCGAGACAAGACCGAGACCAAAGACAATCTCACTTCTCCTCCTGAGGGAAGAATCACACATTGTGACGTGAAGCAGGAAGTTGGGCGTGAAGAGAAGCAGGGCAGTTTCTGCTTTTCTCCCAGAATCCTCTTCCCGTTTAACATTGGGGCTTATGGGGCAGTTGCTGGAGTTTGTGTCGGTTAGACGCAGATAATTCAAAAACCGTACGTCCTCCCGATAAAGTGGACACGTTGCCAGACAGAAGACAAGTGTGGCTACGTTCTTGGAAAATATCACTATTGTAGTGTGAAATCTGTGGCTAGGATCGTCATCTAAAGAAACATTTTCGGAGAGTTTTTTCAGGCTCCCCCACTCTGCCAGTTGGTGCTGCGCGAACATTCCGCAATACACACACATTGAAAATCCTGAATTTTTCTGAATTTTTCGAAATCACTCACGATCAATTAAGGGTCACCGTTCAAAAACTAAACATCGTAGAAAGAAAGTTCAAATACAACTCAAATAGATAAGACTTGTGCCTACATTTTAAAGTTTGAATGGTGTCTCTAGGTCAAAGTATGCCAGAGCAGGAGATGTTTGAAAAACGTCAATGATTTTGCGACTTTTTTGACCCCGTCCCATTCATTCCTTATGGGAAGTTTTTCATACGGAGGCTTCCATGTCCTTCCGCTCTATAAAAAACGATGAACTGGTGAGAGGGACAAAAAGCTCTACGTGGTACAGATAAGGCTAAAGGCGTTTTCACTCAGAGCCAGCGTGACTGTGGAACGGAGAAGGAGCTTAGCCAGACGCGCTCGTCAGCTGCAGTTTGAAGTCTGTTTGAAATAACGTACCTCATCACCCGAAACTAAACTTGATGAAGTGCTGTTTGAAGACGTGTTGTTGTCACAGCTTCTTGAATCTTGACACATCCCGCCTGCCGTAGTTCCAACAGGCTGCAACGCACGTTTAAAAAAGCGAGGCGCTAGAGAGCAGTATTTGTTTGGATGCAGAATAACATTTAACCACGAGATGGGAGAAATAATTCCACAGTGTGACTTTAAAATTGGAACAAATGTCAAATAACGTGGACGTGGTTGTTGTGTCCTGTTTGTTGAGTGTTTGTGCAAGAACGTGGATCAATCAATCATTTAATATTTTGTCTGTTGCTCAGATGAGCTGCTCATCGATTCTCATCCATCACCCGACTGTATTTAAAGGGGTAGTTCACCCAAAAAGTCCAGTAATCTTCTCCTCCTCCTGATGATATAAAGTCAGGTGAAGTGTTGTTGTCCACAGAACATTTCTGGAGCTTCACAGTAAAACAGCACAAGCAGCCATCACATCAGATATCTCCATACAGATATTCACTCCCTGGATGTTCGGTCGAGCTCGAGCTTCAGACGGAGAACATGCTAACACTTTCAGCTCAGAAGCTATAAATGGTGTCTTTCTACATCAGATTAGGTTGTTTCTCTGTTTTATTTTTTGGGAATTGTCCTCTCAAATCAGAGCAACAACTCGGAAAGTCGCAGAAAATTTGTTAGATAAGTTGCCGAGTAGACAAACGTAAACGTCAGGTTGATGGTAAGAATCTTTTTATCGTTTCCTTTTTTGCTTCCTTGTCGCTCAAATACTGGAAGCAGCTGTCAGCGCGGTGTTCAGACGCTCCGGGCAAACTTCTTCTTGGCGTTCGTGTTGCTCCGACGTTCTGACGAACATGAACACAACGAGGTCGGAATAACAGGAGGTGGGATCGTTTTTCAAACAGTAAATATTATTTAAAACCACACTTACATTTGTATTCATGTGATTGACTGATGATCCAGATCGACAGGGTGCCAGAACCGCTCGAGTCGGTCATACGAGAGATTTTAAAAGTCACGTTCAAGAACTCAGCGTTTCATTGGATGGTTTCACACTGAGGCAGCTCTGGTGTTTAAAGCCTCACAGCTGTTTTCACTTCAGCCTCCTCAGAAGAGCTCCAATCAGGTTCAGAGAGTGAAAACACCTGTGCAGGTCCAACACCTGTCTGTGATCCTCAATCAGCCGACACAAAAGCATTTAAAGATAGATGTGATTATGTTTCTTACAACTGAGGTTTCACATCACTTACACAACAAGAAGAACACAAACAGAACAGCTGCTCAACAATCAGACAGGTATTGATCCTGAACTGTCTCCGGCTCGTTAAACCAAAACAGAGTGAGAGGTCTCACCTTCAGCAGGACGACAGAAACCACGTTAGATTCCAGAAACTGTGTAATGTGGGTTAACTTCTCAGGCCGGTTGCTTCCCCCGTGGCGTCTTGGCGTCGTGGCGTTGTGGTCGGTCAGCAGGAGCTCGCGGCGCTGCCACGGTGCCCAACTGGGTTTTTGTGACAACAGCTGGAGGATGTTTACGCTCGGATGGATGTGATGGCCGCGGGCCCAGTTAGCCCGATCAGCAGCTGCTCGCCTCTGAGACGATTTAAAAAACACTTTGTAAAATAACTCGGCGCCACAGAGACTTCTGGGAAGTGTGAAGTGCTGAAGAACTGCTGCTCTGTTTGCTTTTGGTTTTGTTGCCTACAAAAGTCTTGAAGAGGGAAACTGAATATCGATTTCAGCTGTTTGCACATGAATCTCCAAACAGAACATTTGTCTTGGTGTTTCTGATAAAATCATTGGACAGTCACCAATAAAGGTTACTACAGGTCACCAGACTCCCTTTAAAAAATGCTCGATTTAGTGAGTTGTTGAGTTAGAAGAAGCTTTATAAACTTTGTGAAACACTACCTCTGACAGTTTCTTAATTATTTGGGCCTTCTTGTAAATTCAGCAGATGTTCTGTTCATGTGCTGTACATGAGAAACATGTTAACGAGCTGGACACCTGTGATCGGATCGCTCTTGGACACCAGGTGTGAACATGAGCTCTTAGAACTTTTGCTTGAAACTGCTCGTCACATTTATAGAATATCGATTTCAGCTGTTTGCACATGAATCTCCAAACAGAACATTTTGGTTTTCTGGTGTTTCTGATAAAATCATTGGACAGTCACCAATATAGGTTACTTCTTGGAGAAAGTCACCAGACTCCCTTTAAAAAATGCTCGATTTAGTGAGTCGTTGAGTTAAAAGTCGCTTTATAACCTTTGTGAAACTCTGCCTCTGACAGTTTCTTAATTATTTGGGCCTTCTTGTAAATTCGGCAGATGTTCTGTTCATGTGCTGTACATGAGAAACATGTTAACGAGCTGGACACCTGTGATCGGATCGCTCTGGGGACACCAGGTGTGAACATGAGCTCTTAGAACTTTTGCTTGAAACTGCTCGTCACATTTATAGAATATCGATTTCAGCTGTTTGCATGTGAATCTCCAAACAGAACATTTTGGTTTTCTGGTGTTTCTGATAAAAATCATTGGACAGTCACCAATATAGGTTACTTCTTGGAGAAAGTCACCAGACTCCCTTTAAAAAATGCTCGATTTAGTGAGTTGTTGAGTTAGAAGAAGCTTTATAAACTTTCTGAAACTCTGCCTCTAACAGTTTCTTAATCATTTGGCTTGTTGTCCAGATGTTCTGTTCATGTGCTGTACATGAGAAGACACTGCTTGTGATCGGATCACTCGGGGACACCAGGTGTGAACATGAGCTCTTAGGACTTTTGCTCAGAAGATCCATAATTTCTAGACGTATTATTTGTTCAGAACATGAAGGTTTCCAGCAGACCTGTATCATATCCTGACATCTTGGATGTTCCTGCAGCGTCGGCCACGGTGGAGGACTTCCAGATCCGTCCACACTGCCTGTTCGTCCACTCGTACCGAGCGCCGGCCTTCTGCGACCACTGTGGGGAGATGCTGTGGGGACTCGTACGACAGGGACTCAAATGTGAAGGTACGACTCCCTGATGTTTTGTTGTTCGTCAGGTTTTATATTTCTGATCAGATGCCGGTTAACAAATTGTGTGTCTTTGTGTCCAGGCTGCGGTCTGAACTATCACAAGCGTTGTGCCTTTAAGATCCCCAATAACTGCAGCGGCGTGAGGCGGCGTCGCTCGTCCAACGTGTCCCTGACGGGCGGGCTGGTGAACCTGGGCCGGCCCCTCTCCGCCGAGCCCTCGCCGCCGCCTCTCTACACCGACGAGGCTTTACTGGTCAGTGTGTTGACTTCTGCAGGTAGACAGTTACTGATGGTGACTGTCTCTTCCTCTTCTGCTCGCTCTGCACACGACTGTGGCAGATTTATCATCAAAATTCACTGTCAGCCTCAAACAATGGCTCCTTGATATCACACAAGAGTCGACAGAAGCAGCTTCTCATTTCTCTGGTTCCACCGTCTGTGGCCGACAGGTTTTATCAGACGTAATTAACACTCGACTGACGGAAACAAGAACCCTGCAAATGTTCTTAATGATGCACTCGATGGTGGATCAGATGTTGGTGATGATGGAGGCTAAAGCTAGCAGGTCCTGTTCCCTCACCTGTTGATGATCCATGAAGAAGACACAGAAATCTGAACTGCATCGTCAGCAGAGCCAGCAGAGAGGTGTAGGTGTGATGTAGCTCTGTAGCTAACCCTGACGTTAGCATCGTCCTGGTTCCCTCCACAGAAAGCCAACGGGATCTTTGATCCTGCATTGGAAATTATCTGAATTCGAAAACTTAATCACATGTTTTGTTCATCCAGATTTCATCCAGCAGCGTGAATCAAATCTCCAGCAGTGAAAAGCTAAAGTTCGGCTATATGCAGACGACATCACGCTTTATATTGAAGCTGTGGGACATTTAATGATGAATGTTACATGTGTTGATACCTTCAGCCTGTGGTCACCTGGTCTTTACTGTCACTGCAAGATGCTTGATCAGCTGAGGAATTGATTATCAGATTTAGAAACACTTGAAGTCTGTTTCGGTGCAGATAATTGTTATTTTCTTCGACGTCAGAACGTTTGATTCATGCTCTAACTTCTGTCTTTCTCTTCTTCTCGTCATCTCACCCTTCAGTCTCCGGTCAGTCCCAGCATGGAGGTGAGTCACATCACTTTTATCACAGATGATGCTCCAAAGACAAACTGAGGGAAACTTGTGTTGTATTTATGCTTCTGATTCATTTGTTTTTAACCAAATGACTCTAACAGACACTCGACAGTCCTGACAATCATTTCAGGTCCTCGAAACCCCCAAAAAACCTCAAACCTAAACTTCTGTGAGGTTTGGGTTTGAGGAAGAATTTGGGTTTCAAGCCTGTGAATAATTGAATCTTCTTTGTCTGTAAAAACTGACTCGTCTCCTGATCTTTGTCTCCGCCTCTCCTCGCAGCAGAAGAACCAGTTGGATTACTTCCCCGGCAGAGAGCGGCGCTCCAGCTCCCAGTCGTACATCGGCCGTCCCATCGAGCTGGACAAGATCTTTCTGTCGAAGGTCAAAGTCCCTCACACCTTCCTGATCCACTCGTACACCCGACCCACCGTCTGCCAGCACTGCAAGAAGCTGCTGAAGGGCCTCTTCAGACAGGGCCTGCAGTGCAAAGGTCAGACGCTCCTCAACCACAGTCAGTCTCTGAACGAGTCGGACGGATCAAATGAATCCTGATTGAAAGTGTAATGCAGCTGGTGTTGTCCTGGAGGATTTTAGTCAAATCAAGCTGGTAGATGTGAAGTTGTGTTTTTACCGAGCACAGTGTCGTCTCAGTGAAACGTTGTGCGGCGGGTGTGTCAGAAGTGTCACCAATCAGCAGCGACGTGCGAATGAACCACTGTAATTACGAGGCGCTGCACTTGTTCAACACGCTACCGTGTCTTTTTCAATCCATGTTTTCCCGTGTTGTGTCTGAACGTGTCCCGGTTCAGACGTAGTGCTCAAACATTTTACTCCAGGAGGCTGAGCGAGTCCGTCTGTTCGCTCCTTAACAAACAAAACTGGATTTCACTGAATTCAAAGCAGGAGAGAGAAACCTCCTGGAGCCACCACAGCTAGCAGGCTTTTAATCCAGCATTTTATTGTCTTTACCAGGCGGTTCTTGTTGTTCTGGTATTATTTGGGATATTGTCCTCGTGTTAGGTCGAGTGAATGAGTCCTCATGAGATGCTCGTCAACATAAAACAGTCCCTCCAGGACTTCACAGCCTGATTTTGCAGCAGCTTTTCTAAAAGATTACAGTGGAAGTTGTGATGTCACGTCTGCATCTTCAAATCCAGAAACAAGGACGTTAGAAAACTGCTCTGATTGGTCAAATTTGCAGGAAAGTTGTGGTGATTAGACAAAATAGTGTCAACCAGTGATGATATCTACTTTACTCAAGTACAAAGAGTATTGCCATTTATTTGATACATTTAGTTACAAGTTACTTTGCAGATTCATATTAGTTTATTGTTTCTCTGCTGTTAATTGTTACATGAAGAAATATCACAGACAACCAAAAGAAATGCTGAATATCAGCCGGGCTGATAATTGATCTGTCCTCGATTTATTGAGTTAAACTAAATCTATTATGTCATCAGTAAAAAAGTAAAAAACAGAAGCCTGTGTTGAATCGAGATGTTTCCTGCTGACTCGGTGTGAATGTTGGACTGAGACCTGCTGTGACCCGACGCTGCTCTGCTTCCTGTTTCTCCTCAGATTGTAAATTTAACTGTCACAAACGATGTGCCGCTAAAATACCAAACAACTGCCTGGGAGAGGTTTCCAAAAACGGAGGCAAGTTTCCGCACACGCTCAGACTTTAGCCTGATGCTCATCCTGACCTCGACGCCACCGTCAAGCTCCTCACCTGCTCTGTGTTCTGTAGAGCTCCTGAGCCCGGGGGCGGAGTCAGACGTGGTCATGGTGGAGGGTTGCCTTGACGACCACGACGTGGACAGAGGAGGCGGCCTGATGGACGACATGGATGAAGCTCTGACATCAGAGGGCGGTCTGATGCTGGAGGCGGGGCCGAGCGACCTCTGCGACATGCACGACCCCGACCTGGACGAGTCCAACCGCGCCATCAGGTAGAGACACGCACACACACTGAGGACACACACACACAGGTATACGCACACACAGGTGACAGGATGTGCTTTGTCCCGCCCCCTGCAGCCCGTCCACCAGTAACAACATCCCTCTGATGCGAGTGGTCCAGTCCGTCAAACACACCAAGAGGAAGAGCAGCAACGTGATGAAGGAGGGCTGGATGGTGCACTACACCAGCAAGGACACCCTGGTACTCACCTGTCTGTCTGTCCACCTGTCCACCTGTCTGTCTGTCCACCTGTCTGTCTGTCTGTCTGTCCACCTGTCTGTCTGTCTGTCTGTCCACCTGTCTGTCCACCTGTCTGTCTGTGTGTCCACCTGTCCACCTGTCTGTCTGTCTGTCTGTCTGTCTGTCTGTCTGTCCACCTGTCTGTCTGTCTGTCCACCTGTCTGTCCACCTGTCTGTCTGTCTGTCTGTCTGTCTGTCTGTCCACCTGTCTGTCTGTCCCTCTGTCTGTCCGCCTGTCTTTCTGTCTGTGTGTCTACCTGTCTGTCTGTCCGCCTGTCCATCTGTCTGTCTGTCTGTCCACCTGTCTGTCTGTCTGTCTGTCTCTGTCCACCTGTCTGTCCATCTGTCCACCTGTCTGTCCACCTGTCTGTCCACCTGTCTGTCTGTCTGTCTAACTGTCTGTCTGTCCATCTGTCTGTCCACCTGTCTCTCTGTCCAACTGTCTGTCTGTCTGTCCACCTGTCTGTCTGTCTGTCTGTCTGTCCACCTGTCTGTCTGTCTGTCCACCTGTCTGTCCGCTTGTCTGTCCACCTGTCTGTCTGTCTGTCCGTCCGTCCACCTGTCTGTCCACCTGTCTGTCTGTCTGTCTGTCTGTCCACCTGTCTGTCACCTGTCTGTCTGTCCACCTGTCTGTCTGCTCACCTGTGAGAACTACCCAGAAGTCCTCCTGGTGTGAACATTACTCTCAGCGTTGTCTCCAGTTGCGTCTCTGAGGACAGACAGGATGAATATAATCTGTGACGGAGCTCTGTTGTTTTATTTCTCTTATTGTTTCTGCGTTTTCTTTTGTTCGTACGTCGACCGGCCGTCTTTTGTTCCGTCCTTTGTCATAAATAAAGAGATAAATGTGCTGAGATCCGGATGTGATATGAAAATGAGCCATATTATTAATAATATCAGCGAGATGATTGAATTAGGAGCATTAGTGGACAGAAAGATGATTCTGTCACATTCTGACGTTACAGAAACTTTTCATGAGCTTTTGAAACAAAAGAAATGTGATGCTGTTGAGTGACGTCGGCTTCTCTCCTCCTCTCTCCCTCAGAGGAAGAGACATTACTGGCGGCTGGACAGTAAATGCATCACGCTGTTTCAGAACGACACAGGAAGTAAATACTACAAGGTAAAACCCGTCTGTCTCTGTCTCTCTCGAGTTTCTGCTCTTTAAACTTCTACTTCGCTCACCAGCACAAACTCCAAGTGAACAAACTTTCTCCGTCCTCTCCATCCTCTCCATCTCTCTGGTCTCCGGTGTCTCTGGTCCCTGCAGGAGATCCCCCTGTCGGAGATCTTGTCCCTGGAGCCGGCTCAGACCTTCTCTCTGCTCCCTGATGGAGCCAACCCTCACTGCTTCGAGATCGCCACGGCATCGCTGGTTTACTACGTCGGAGAGAACCTGACGCGAGCTGAATCATCCGTGACCGGCAGCAGCGTTCTGGTGAATAATCTGCCGCTCTGTTTATAGACGGGTACACGGGTTCAGGATGTGAAGCAGCATCCTCGTCTCTCTCCATCACCGCCTCCGGAGAGTCCGGCTCAGCTCCTCCTGATCACTGAGCTGCTTCTCCAACTGTTTCATGTCTTATAGAAACAGAAGCTCACCTGTGAACATGCACTGAGAATAGAAGTTAATCTCAGGTAACGTGTCTGGCTGGTTGCAGGTGAGCGGGGTGGGACAGGATGTGGCCCGGATGTGGGAGATGGCGATCCAGCACGCTCTGATGCCGGCCGTCTCCACGGGAATCTCACGCAGCTCGCATCGCGGCGGACACAGTAAGACGCCGTCACGTTACATTATCAGTCTGCTAATCTGGTTCTGTGTAGGATTATAGATTATGTGTATGTTGTCGGGGTTAAGGTGGGTTTGGGAATGATGGACGGGTCAGCCAGCTTCACAATTGTCGGAAACAGACTCAGAAATCAACTTTCGTACAAAGTGGAGCTTTGAATAGTGTTGATGACGGTTGTCAGTCATCAGATCCTGTTAATACGTCACATCTGATGGAATAAAGCTTCAGAGGAGTGAGACAGTCATCTTTAATCTGATTTAAATCATCCTTCAGTAGAGATTCCAGTTTATCCAGCTTTCAATCAGAGTATAACTTTTGTTGTGAAGCGTCCAATCAGCGAGAAAAACAAGAGGAGAAGTTTTGTTTCCAGCTGTTTTGAGCACATTCAGTTCAGTCCGTCAGACACTTTCCACGTGACGTTAGCGTTAGCGTGACGTTAGCAGTGATGCTGCTGTGCTCTTCAGGAGGAGCAGACGACGTCATGTTCGCCACTCGTCTCCTCGGATCATCACACGTCTGTCTGGGTCGCTTTGACTTTCAGCCTCGTATCATCAGTGGGCTGCCTTCAGAGTTCTCCGGCGGGTCTTGATTTGGTTTCGACAACTTGAACTCCTTTAAGACCTCCAGAAAATAAGTCTCCCCTGCAGCATCACCCCTGGTGTTCCCCTCACGCGAGGCGAGAAGATGAGAAGTCTCCTCCAACTGAGGAGTTTACACGAGGCATCTTTATTCTGATTATTAGCACAGTGGAAGATGTGCAGCTTTGCACACCTTGAGGTTGACAGGTGCAAAGGAGAAGATCAAAGGACCTTAGACCTTCAGGTTGTCCTACAGGACAGAGGGGAGGGTTGTGGACTCAGGTGGTCACAAACATCCCTTTAAGCCCAAAATCACAAATACTATTTCCTCAATGGGGCTTTAAAATACTCACAGCCGTGATTCGAATGGAAAAACTCCCCAATAGATCGTTAAGTAGGAAAAGCGAGAGTAGACAGAGTTAGAGAGGACACACAGGAAGTACATGTCAGCAGGTCAGCCGTCAGGTGTCGGAGGATCCACCTGGACTCGACAGTTCAGACTCTCAGCTCAGGTATTAACGCTCCCGCTGCTGCTGAATCCTCCTGCAGACGCTCAGCTCCCATCAGGCCTCCGACGCCCACACGAAGCCCATCACAGATATTTCCGACTTCACTGACGTCAAACTGGTCGTGACTAACGTCTCGCTGTGTCTCTGACTCTGTGTTCACCTGAGAGAGTAAAACATTTATCACTGACACGCACAGCTGAGACAGGAAACACTCAGGTTAGTTTAACCGGAGCAAAACTGTTTCTAAAGGTGACGTTAGATCAATTTGCACATTTTATTAAGTTCCTGTTATCTGCGAATATTTAATATTTTCCTCCTGAAGTTTTATGAATTCAATCGTGTTTTTGTCTCAACAGAGGAAATCTCCATCAGTATCTCTGTCTCCAACTGCCAGATCCAGGAGAATGTGGTGAGAACACACACACACACACACACACACACACACACACACACACACACACAGTACTGATACAGCTTCTTTACTCAGTATAAGTAGAAGTACTGATACAGCTTCTTTACTCCAGTAGAAGTACTGATACAGCTTCTTTACTCCAGTAGAAGTAGAAGTACTGATACAGCTTCTTTACTC
The DNA here is from genome assembly GCA_039737535.1 of Lagodon rhomboides. Classification (NCBI taxonomy): domain Eukaryota; kingdom Metazoa; phylum Chordata; class Actinopteri; order Spariformes; family Sparidae; genus Lagodon; species Lagodon rhomboides. The sequence goes on from CM077801.1 coordinate 27,517,087, forward strand.
CAGTAAAAGTAGAAGTACTGATACAGCTTCTTTACTCCAGTAAAAGTAGAAGTACTGATACAGCTTCTTTACTCCAGTAAAAGTAGAAGTACTGATACAGCTTCTTTACTCCAGTAAAAGTAGAAGTACTGATACAGCTTCTTTACTCCAGTAAAAGTACTGATACAGCTTCTTTACTCCAGTAGAAGTAGAAGTACTGATACAGCTTCTTTACTCCAGTAGAAGTAGAAGTACTGATACAGCTTCTTTACTCCAGTAGAAAGTACTGATACAGCTTCTTTACTCCAGTAAAAGTAGAAGTACTGATACAGCTTCTTTACTCCAGTAAAGTAATCGAGTACAGGCTCTGACATGTCCTCAGAGTATCAGAGTAAAAAGTCTCCCTCTGAAGGACATCTGTGGTCAAAGCTAACTGAAGCTCACGTCACATTAATATAACTCAAAGACTATTAAAGTTAAAGGTAGAATCAGTAGGATTTGTCCCAGCTGTTCCTGAACGCACCACAAAGACAGCTGATTGTTGAGTCTCATTCCCAGGACGTCACATAGACACATGTTGGGTTGTAAAGCGTCCCGAGCAGCAACAAAGAGAGAAAATCAGAAACTCTCTGCAGATACGAGACACTAACACGCCTTTTCTCCACATTCCAGCCTCCCTCTCTGTCTGTTCACGGCTTCTTACGGCTTTTACGTCTTTGTCTCGTCTCGCTGCGTCTGCCGAGCGTGATGCGCTCTGATAGGTCGACATCAGTCTGCTGATGTTGGGAAATAACAATAATCCATAATTCAGCTCAGATGCATCAAACTAAAGTAACGAGGCTGTTCTGAAGCTGTGAGGAGGAGAAAGTTCAGATGTTTGTGTTCAGATGTAGAGAGGAGAAGACACAGAGACACTCAGGGACAGGACAGAGACAGGAGACATGGACTGAAGTATTTGTACTCAGTTACTTCCCGTCTGTGGTGATTAATGACTCTGGCAGCAGAGCGAGCTCGTTAAAGGCGCTCACACCTCCATATGTTCGTCTCAGAACTCATGAATAAACATTTCTCTGAAATCATTTTCTGTCACAACTATGAAATGTTGAGAACCAGACTTTTATCTGTCATGAATAATAAACCTTCAGAACGTGTCACCAACTGAAATTAAATCAATGTAAATGTTTAAACTTTTGTCGCTCAGTTAATTTAACAGAAAGAATATTTGATTCATATCTGAAAGTCCTGATCTGTCGCTCTGCAATCATTTATATTCTTTTAGTAAAATAAGGAATCAAAAAGACTTTTTCATCAAATGAATCCAAGTTGTGAAGATGTTCCTGTGAAGTCAACAACAGAACATCTTCTTCCTGCTGTTGGGTGTGTTTGTTTTCATCATCACGTGTCTCCACCTTCTCCTGCTCAGTCTCCACCCCTGGACAGCCCCTGGAGGACAGCGAGCGCTCCCTGAGTGTCTCTATCAGTCATTCTCAGCTGAACTCAGATGATGATCAATACGTTTGATTGATAGCTAAATGTTTTATAGTCAATATAAACAATATTCTTTTATTTATTTTAATATCTTTGACGCTCCTGGTATCGTACTCTATGTATTACCTTTAAATGATCGTAACTATTAATATGTAATATATTACATTTAGAATAAAATGTGAGGTAATAATACAAACTTCTAACACGAGTGAAACAACGTTTGATCTCGTGTTTATTGGCCGAGCAGCTTCACTCCTCTGTAACAGCAGCTTCACTCCTCTGTAACAGCAGCGAGTTCTCAGGTTCAGACGTCTGAAACATTTCAAATCTAAATATTAACAATTAAATAAGTGTTTTAGAACTCGTACACAGAAAAATAAAGGTGCTAACTGGAACCAAAAATGGTTCTTCGGAGTGACATGAAGAACCATTTTTAGTTCCACAAAGAACCTTTTAGCAAGAGGTTCTTTGAAGAAACATTCCTGCAAACGGTTCTTTAAAGAACCCCCAAAGGTTCCTCAAAGAACCATTCTTTGAAGCACCATAATTGGTGCTTCAAAGAATGATTCTTTGAGGAACCTTTAGCAGAAATAGGTTCTTTAAGGAACCATTTTCAAGAAAGTTCTTTGTGGACCCAACTGGTTCAGTAAAGAACCTATTTTAAATGGTTCTTCAGTAATTTCTTTATAAAAAGATTTATATATATGGACCTATATAAAAAGGTTCTTCAAAAGGCTCTCTGGTTCTTTAAAGAAACCAGAGAGCCTTTTGAAGAACCATTTAAGAACCATTATTTTTCTTTGAGTACAGAAAGTCCAAACTCCTGAAGTCTCCATCATCTCTTACGGTTGCTATACCTGCAAAAGCAAGAAGTTAAAGGAGCATTATGTAGTTTTAAAGAAGAAAGTCATCCTTCACTGTTTGAAGCTAGACGAGGTGGCAGGGTCCGCCACATGTCAACACAGTAAAACAGTACACATTGTGTCGTCCTCTGAGCTCAGTTTGTTTATTCAGAGTCTGATTACTGAAACTACAGACTGCTCCTTTAACTCTCCACCCGTCTCTTGGACCTCGGACCTCCTCCCTGTCCGTGGCCTCCTCCCTCCCTCCCTCCTCTCTCCCTCTCCCTCACCTCGTCGTCTCTGTACATTTCCATCATAAAGATTTATTTTCTACATAAAAACTCTCCTCATGTAAATCCGGCGCGGAGAACAGCGAGTCCCGTCTCGTCTCCACGCACACTCGCTCACCTCGCCGTCTCCAAGGTGAGCTCGTCTTTTCGAGCACCTCAAATGGAGATTACTGTGATTACTCACTCAGCCAAACGGTTTCCATGGCGACGGATGGTAATTAGGCAGCGAGCTTCGGGGAGGAGGTTTATAATATTGTATTTCTGTCCTCCTCGCCGGAGGTGTGATATTAGGCTGTCAGCTAACGGGGGAGAAGAGGGAGACGTGATTGCAGACAAGGAGAAAATATTTAGCAGTTTTGGTGTCAAAGCTGTGGCAGATCACTGACGCTGTGGAGTTACACTGAGGGAGGCGCACAGTGGGTTCTCCCGCACAAAACCCGGCTCCGAGCGGTCCGCCAGGTGACGGATTGATCCGATCCGCTCTTTTGTTGGAGCCACTTTCTGTCACCTCCCTCACAGAGAGGAGACGAGCAGCTGGAGGGTTTCCTTCTGTAGCCGCTCAGAGCGGCGAGGCCTCGGCTCAGCGCTGTGATTATAACACCACGTCCACCACAGTCTTCATCTTCAACTGGGTCGGTCCTGACTCGGTCTCATGTCTCTGTCCTGTACCTGAGCGTCTCTGTGTCTTCTCCTCTACATCTGAACACAAACATCTGAGCTGAATTATCTCTTTTAAATAAAGGTTCACTTCCTCACGTGCAAAACATGTTTCCCACGACAGTATTCTGCAACGGGTGTCAACATGTTTGTCTCCTTCCAGGTGAAGCGATCACAGTCGTCTCGGATCGAGACGACTGTGATCGCTTCACCTGGAAGGAGACAAACATGTTGATTATTTATTAAAATAAATAAAGTGTGGAGTCCTCTCAGTTCCTGCAGCTGGACTCTGAATCCTTCTTGTGTTTTTCAGGACATCAACTCTGTGTATCAGATCTTCCCAGATGAGGTTCTCGGCTCGGGACAGTTTGGCATCGTCTACGGAGGTAACTGGTCGTCAGATAACTGTTTCCTGTTTTATTCTGAAGTGTCAAGTCTGACTTTTAATTTCCTCGTGTCTTCAGTCATCTTTGTTTTTTGACGCCTGACTCGTGTTTCTACATTTTGTTTTTTATATTTTTGTTTTATTTATTGTTTTATTGTTTATATTGTTTATAAGTTTTGTCCTTCAGCTCATTATTAAAGCTCCTTTTTACTCTTTTTTAACCCCGACATGAACACCATGTCCACGTCACTTCAGGGAATGAGAAAGATTTTTAGATGACCTGAAAGCATTTTGTCAAAATATTTAGAAAATCTAGAAAATGATATAAAGGATTTTTTTCTCTAAATATTTGGAAAAGAAGAAATATTGTAATATTTAATTCTTATACTCAAAAATATGAAATCTACGTCTAAGACTCTAATGATTATAATCCTGTCAGCTGAGTGATTTAGTTTATTAAAGAAAAGAAAAAGAAAAGAAAGTAAAAGTACTGATTGAGACAGAGAGGGTCTGAAAAGTAATATTCACCTCTGAGATGTGCTGGAGTGGAATATTTGGTCGAAATCAATTTAATTCCAGACTGCATTAAAAAAACAGCTGATTTTGTGTCCTGATACATCGATGATCTGTGTTGAACCCTTATAACATTTGGGTAACTTTAATTCCAGACTGCATTAAAGAAATCGCTAATTTTGCGTCCTTGAACATTTGCAATCTTAAATATTTGACTGAAATATATTTACACCAGACTGCATTCAAAAAATGACCCGTTTTGTTCCTTCAGATCTCTGTAATGTGTTCAAACACTCATGATATCGAGTGAAATAAACACATTCCAGACTGCATTAACAAAACTACTAATTTTGTGTTCTGAAAGAAAATAAAAGGAGAAGTTTCAGTTTTCTGTTGTATTGATCTGCTGCCGTCTCAATACAAACTGAAGTACTCGAATAAATGTACTTAGTTGCTAACAGCTGATGCTAACAGCTGATGCTAACAGCTGATGCTAACAGCTCCTGGTGTTTCAGGGAAACACAGGAAGTCCGGCCGTGACGTCGCCATCAAGATCATCGACAAACTGCGTTTCCCGACCAAACAGGAGAGTCAGCTGCGCAACGAGGTGGCCATCCTGCAGGTACACACACACACACACACACACACACACACACACACAGCGGCGCCGCTCAGGAGCCCGTTGGCAGTGAGTGAGACTTCCTGTCGTGAACGACTTAATTACCGTGGCAACACCGTAGGGGTGTGACATCCTGTAACGTTCCAGCGCTGCTCAACCTGCAGACGCCGCTGCGACACACACACACCTGCAGAGATCACTGTTCACTTCACCTCCAGACGTCCCAGAGGCTCAGATCCTCCTCTCTCACACTGCTGCTGCTGCTTCTTCTTCAGTCTGAGAACGTCTGAGAACGTCTGATGCTACGTCACGTTACACTCTGCTCCACCACATCTCACAGAGATGTGGTGGAGCAGAGTGTAACGTGACGTAGCATCAGACGTTCTAGAGGGAAAGACTTAAACATCTAGAAACCTAATCCAGACCTCTTTCTTCTTCTTCTTCTTCTTCTTCTCCTCCTCCTCCAGAGCCTGCACCACCCGGGCGTGGTCAACCTGGACTGCATGTTCGAGACGCCGGAGCGAGTCTTCGTGGTCATGGAGAAGCTGCACGGAGACATGCTGGAGATGATCCTGTCCAGCGAGAAGGGACGGCTGCCGGAGAGGATCACCAAGTTCCTGGTCACACAGGTGACACACACACACACACACACACACACACACACACCTGTCACCACACCCTGTTCTTCTTAATCACACTGGTGTGTGTGTGTGTGTGTGTGTGTGTGGTCATCAGATCCTCGTGGCTCTGCGTCACCTCCACTTCAAGAACATCGTCCACTGTGACCTGAAGCCGGAGAACGTCCTGCTGGCCTCTGCAGACGCCTTCCCACAGGTACAGAGTGTGTGTGTGTGTGTGTGTGTGTGTGTGTGTGTGTGTCACCTGCCTTTAACTTCCTGTTTTAAAATTATTTTAGTTTTATTTGTGTTTATTGACATTTTCTGAGAGGACGGTGTGAAGTCTTCTTCTGTTAAAAAGCGACAGTTTACAGTTTTATTTCAGAGCGTCTCGTCTCCATGACGACAACATCAGGACGGCCATCGCTTTACGATCGTGTGTGTGTGTGTGTGTGACCTTTAACTTCCTGTTTTAAAATTACAGTTTACAGTTTTATTTCAGACTCGATGTTCACGTGTTTCATTGAGCGTGTGCGTCTCGTCTCTATGACGACAACATCCGGACGGCCATCGCTTTACAATCGTCGCCGCTGGTTTTCTGTTTGTTTTTTTATTTGACATCAGAGCGAGGAGGATGTGCGCGATGACATCATCAATAGGAGACGAAAATATGGTGAATATTATCACCGAGGCGAAGAGAAGGAAACAGAGCTGAGACATTTTAAACTCACGAAGACTCAAAATAAAAAATAAAATCTGTATTTTCATGATTTTGTGCAACAGTTTAACCACATCTTTGTACAAAATAAACAGAAAAGCAGATAACAGATGAACGAGCGGGTCAGCAGGTCGGGAACCTGAATTGTCCGTGACGCTTCTTTCCAATCAGAAACTCTGAACGTCTCCTCTGAATGTGTTTCCATGTTGACAAATGAGAAAGCAGACGATCCTGTTCGGGCTCCCGAGCCGGTGGAGGAGACGGAGAACGGGTGTGCAGGTGGGCGGAGAGGTCAGGTGATGGTGGAAAGGCGGGAACGCGGAGGTGACAGCGGGGCAGGTGGGCGTGGGCGGATCTGAACCGCCGGGAGGAAAATGTGATGAGACAAAGAGAACAATGAGCGACGCAGACGGTCCATTAGCCGTCAGCGTCACTATCAGCAGCACTTTCTCTCCACAAATAGCTGCTGGTGTCAGACTGCGATGCTGCAGGGCTGCTCTCACACGTTACGTACCGCCGAGCGTCTGCAGAGCTGCTACTCGCTCACACATCAGGAGACAAACAGCTGAACGACTCAGAGAGGAAACACAGACGCCAGGCGCTCGTGTGTTAGCTTCAGAGCTAACGTCGGCTAACGTTAGCTTCTTTCTTTGATTCTCCAAACCCAAACTTTTGTACCAGACTTTAGTTCACACGTCCGAAAAGGAAAATGACGCCTGACTCGTGTTCTTACATTTTGACTTTTATATTGTTGAAGTTTTGGTCTTCAGACTATCAGCTCCTTTTTGTTTAATGTCCACGTGAACGCCACGTCACTTCCGGGAACGAGACAGATTTTTAAATGACCTGGAAGCATTTTGTCAAAACATTTAGAAAATCAGAAAATGATAGAAAGGATTTTAATTCTTATACTTAAAAATATGAAATCTACTTCTAATGATTATAATCCTGTCAGCCGAGTGATTTAGTTTATTAGTACATGTGTTAGCTTCAGAGCTAACGTCGGCTAACGTTAGCTTCTGCTTTCTCTCTTTGATTCTCCAAACCCAAACTTTTGTACCAGACTTTAGTTCACACGGCCGAAAAGGAAAATGTTTTTTGATGCCTGACTCGTGTTTTTACATTTAGTTTTTTATATTTTTGTTTTATTTATTGTTTTATTGTTTATATTGTTTATAAGTTTTGTCCTTCAGCTCATTATTAAAGCTCCTTTTTACTCTTTTTTAACCCCGACGTGAACGCCACGTCCACGACACTTCAGGGAACGAGAAAGATTTTTAAATGACCTGGAAGCATTTTGTCAAAATATTTAGAAAATCAGAAAATGATAGAAAGGATTTTTTCTCTAAATATTTGGAAAAGAAGAAATATTGTAATATTTAATTCTTATACTTAAAAATATGAAATCTACGTCTAAGACTCTGATGATTATAATCCTGTCAGCCGAGTGATGTGTTAGCTTCAGAGCTAACGTCGGCTAACGTTAGCTTCTCTCTTTGATTCTCCAAACCCAAACTTTTGTACCAGACTTTAGTTCACGTGGCCGAAAAGGAAAAATCAGTTTCATCTTTGTTCCTTTTGTGTAAAAAGACCAGAAGCAAAAGAAAAAAACATTTTCCAACGACGCCACAGCGTCCGTATCCACGTGTCGTATAAATAAAACGGTGAAAACAAGATATTCTGGTTCAGAGATGTGTTGATTGACAGCTGACGGTGTGACAGCAGAAGATGTGCTGTCAGTGAGACGGGTCCAGGTACGCCGGACCCACCTGTCAATCAACGGAACAAATCTGAAAAACAACAACAATGCTGCTGCGGACCGGACCGACTCAGCACCGGGTCGGCCCGCCTCCGTCTGAATCTGCACCTGAGTGAAGAGCGACGGCCTCGATGGCGCCGGCGTCACCCAGAATAGCTGAGCGGCGAGCGGCGGCGGCTGAGGAGGACTGATTCATCACAACACGTCGGTGCGGCGAGCCAGCGTTTCCTCCTGAGTGTGTGTGAATCATCCGGCGCCGATCACAGCCAACAGCTCTTCACTGTCAGCAGCTTCATCACACTCGCCCTCCGTCCAAACACCGACTGCTGCCGCGCCGCCAACAGCTCCAACCATTCAGAGCCCATCATTCAGATTAATTAAGACCTCGTCGCCTCCCCTGCTGTGACGGGGGAATATCAGATATCACCCACCTGACTGAACAGTGATGATGATGTAATGAGCCTCAGGTGTATCTAACCTCCGTCTTCTCCTTCCAGGTGAAGCTGTGCGACTTCGGTTTCGCTCGGATCATCGGCGAGAAGTCGTTCCGGCGCTCGGTGGTCGGCACGCCGGCGTATCTCGCCCCCGAGGTCCTGAGGAACAAAGGCTACAACCGCTCCCTGGACATGTGGTCGGTGGGCGTCATCATCTACGTCAGGTGGGACGCTCGCTGTCATGAGCTGACTCACAGGTGAGATCTGTATCTTACACTGACCTCCTTGTCTCTGCTGCTCTGCAGTCTCAGCGGGACGTTCCCCTTCAACGAGGACGAGGACATCAACGACCAGATCCAGAACGCCGCCTTCATGTACCCGCCTCACCCCTGGAAGAAGGTTTCCCAGGAGGGTACGTAACGTAGACAAAGATGGCCGCTGCGTCTCTGCTTCCTGTGGTTCTGTTTTGTCCTCAAACATCAGCTTGGTGTTTCTCGCCGCTGCAGCTCCGACTCGTCCTTGAAGACGTTTGGAGCGGCTCTGCTGCTGCGTGACTCATTTAGTTGTCGTCATTGTCTCTAAATGCGTCTTGCGCCGTGTGTGTTGGCTGGAATCGTCCTGTTGACTACGAGACAGATTTAAATCAGCCTGACTCACTCGCTCCTCGGCCGGATCCCCCGAGGCGCTCTTAACCTCCCCTCCACCTCCTCCATCCCGCCGCGGGCGCCTCGAGCTGCCGCTTCAGAATAAACGCTGCAGAAGTCGCTCCTGTCAGCCGCCGGAGGATTAAATGTCAGAGAATAAACTCCGAGTGCGTCAACAAATCTGCATTTTCAAAGATCACTTGAACAGGAGACACTTTAAAGAGCTTCTGTGATAGAAGCTCATGTTCTGCTCAGCCCACCAGCAGACGTGAGTCAGCGGTTCTGAGCCCAGACGGGAAAGTTAACTTCAGCCGCCGCGTGATGTCACACGACAGGAAACGCTCAGAATCACAAAGAGATGGAGCACCAAGCAGTATTGACTTGATGAGACAGGTAGAAATCCGGTGTTCCCAGGCCGGACCACTCCACCGGGTTCTGGTCCGGCCCAGAGAGCCACTGCAGAGGAGGAATCCTAACGAGATGCTGGAACCAGCTCAGCTTGCTGTTCGTGTTTGTGTTGGATGAGACGCAGATGATTTTCCTGCACGTTTCTTCTACTTATTGTTAATATCTCTGACTTCATCCTGCAGCAGAACCGGGTCAGCACCAGCTGTTTTAGTCTGTAAGTCTTCGTTCTCTGCTGTCAGCGTGTTAAACGTGGATGTTCTTTACGTCGCCGGGTTTCTTCTGTTCTAACGTCACAGATCCATTCAGGACGTCGATCACGCGTCACTTCACCTGACGGCGGTCGAACATCCGAGTTTCTCTTTCGAGAGAAGAAATTCGGACTCGAACTGTATCCATCAGAACCGTCCTCGTTAACGGACCGGACTCGCTCTGATGCTTCAGAACCTTTTAGTTTTCTGATAAATGGATTTGTAGCATTTTGGAATGAAAATCCTGCGATGCTCAAAAAAAAAAACAAACAAACAAACAGTGCCAACAAAAACCAAAAACCACGACGAGACGTCCGTCTTTCAGTTTCCTGTGTTTCTCTGGTTCTGCAGAAATGTCTGGATGTTCTTTACGTCGCCGGGTTTCTTCTGTTTTAACGTCACAGATCCGTTCAGGACGTCGTTCGCACGTCACGTCACCTGACGGCGGTCGAACATCTGAGTTCTTCCTAACAGCCCGGTTCGCTTCTCCTGAAGGAGGAAGAAACTCAGATGTTCGACTGTTGCTCTCAGCTCACCTGAGCGTCTTTCTTTCCTCTGCTGAGGACAAAACGAGACACCTGAGGACACAGTTCACCATTTTGTTTTATCAAATATTGTCTTTAGAAGCTCCTACATTTAATAAATTATAATAAAAGTTATTCAGAAGCAGCTCCACAGAGTTTCTATCGTCTCTCTGTGACGTCCTCTCCTCCTCCTCTGCTGGTTCTGACCCGAGTCGGAGCTTCGACCTTCAGCATGTTCGCGTTCGAGTTCACAACCTTCTCAGAATTAAAAATAAATGATTGTTAGACAGTAAAAACCCGTCTGAGCTGCAGATGTCGGCCTGTCTGCCGGCGCCGGCGCTCGGGCTGCACCGCCGCGGGTCACGTGACTCCTCTGAGAAAGAATGAGGAGGCGCTGAGGGTCCGGGCCGGCGGAGGCGGGTGGTATTCATGTGCCGGTCCATTCATGTGCATAATGCCGAGCGATGGAGGCCCCTGCAGCCCTGAGGGGCCCCGGGGCCCCCGAGCTGTTCAGCCCGCTGACCCCTGAAGAAATGTTAACATCATGTTAGCTTTGCTCATTAGCCTCGGCTGAACCGCCACCACAGGCGGCCCGACTCTGCATCCCCTCCTCCCCCCTCCGTCCGTCTGCTAACATTTTCTCATCACTTCCTCCTTCTTTCTTCTTCTTCTCTCTTTCTTTCTTCCCCGCAGCGATCGACCTGATTAACAACCTGCTGCAGGTGAAGATGAGGAAGAGATACAGCGTGGACAAGACGCTCAGCCACCCCTGGTTACAGGTCAGATCCTCCGCTACGCTACGTCAGACAGCTGCTGTCTCTGTTTGTTCTCTAATCTTTAACCAAACCGTCAAACATCTTGTGGTTCCAGCTTCTTGAATCTGAGGATGTTCTGCCTTTCTTCATCGTTTCTGACAGAAGATGAAGAGTCTTTGTGTTTAGTCGGACAAACGATGCAACTTGACGACGTGATTAATCGATTAATCGTGAAAAATAATAATAATCTGCAGTTATAATAACTGTTGCTGCAGCTGTAAAGCTTTGAGCCCTGAGGTTTATGTTAAATACCTGTTTCAGACGTCACCTGATGACAAACGGAGCTGAGACTCTGTTGTTCTTCTTCTTGTCTCTACTGACGGGTCATAAAGCGGGTCGGGTCGAGGGTTTTGAATTCTCTGGACGAACCAGTGGACGTCGTAATCCTTCATGAGTCCAAAAATTATTTTCCCAAATCATCTTCTTTCAGATCTTAAAATGTGAAAACGATCCTGGGACGGGTGTTACAGGTCAGACCTCCTCCTCTCCTCTCCGCTCCGTCAGACAGCTGCTGAATTAAAAGAGAGAGAGCGGCAACTAATCTTTAACCAAACCGTCAAACAGTTTGTGGTTCCAGCTTCTTGAATCTGAGGATGTTCTGCCTTTCTTCATCCTTTCTGACAGAAGATGAAGAGTCTTTGTGTTTCGGACCGTTGATCAGACAAACGATGCAGTTTGACGACGTGATTAATCGATTAATCGAGAAAAAATCAGCAGAATTATCTGCAGTTAAAGTAACTGTTAGTAGCAGCTGTAAAGCTTTGAGCCATGAGGTTTATTTAAAATAACTGTTTCAAACGTCACCTGATGACAAACGGAGCTGAGACTCTGTTGTTCTTCTTCTTGTCTCTACTGACGGGTCATAAAGCGGGTCGGGTCGGGTCGAGGGTTTCGAGCTCTGGACGTCGTAATCTTTCATGAGTCCAAAAATATTTTCCCAAATCATCTTCTTTAACCCATTTGTGCCCAGATTTGTTTCGGAGTTGTAAGGCAGATCATTTTATCAGTTGAGTCCCTCTGAATCATGTTATGTATTTATTTTTTCCATTTTGTACTTTGTTTTGAAGAAAATAGCATTTTTATGACTGGTCACCAGGTCAAATGTCACCTAATAATAATATAGAAAAAATAACAATGATCTCGTAATAACAAAATATTAATATAGTCATAATAAATAATAACAAAAAGGTGGAGCGGGTAAAACAAAAGAAATACGTAAAGCTGTACATGGATACCGATGGATATTATCATTCCAGGAAGGTAGCTAATGATCGTGGTTACAAAACCTTGGTTCCTCCTGTATAAAATTCAAAACAACAAACAATTTGAACAAAAAAATATCCATCCTAGGTAAAATGTTTGAGGGTAGGGTTACTCTAGAGACTCGAATGATTAGATAATTATAATATGTTTGCGGGAAAATCATAAGAAATGTATGAAAATGACCTCTTTCCAGGAGGATCTGCAGCCGCCATGTCTTCAGCCGGAAGGAGCAGGAAGCAGATGATGTCATGCGACAGGAAGCACTTGGAAACGATTTTTTATAAATCAAAACCTTTGTCTAAGTTGTCTGCTAGCATATAAGTGGAAAAAGTTGCATGAGTACCTTTGAGATTTTTTATTGAGAGTTGAAAATGACAGTGATACACTTTGGCAACAATTGTTGCAAAACGGGTTTAAACCCGTTTTGCAACAATTGTTGCCAAAGTGCATCACTGTCATTTTCAATTGTTGCCAGCGGGGCAAAACGGGTTCAGATCTTAAAATGTGAAACGATCCGGTGACCGGTGTGTCTGAGGGTGCGTTTGTTTCCTCCACCAGGACTACCAGATGTGGCTGGACCTGAGGAACCTGGAGTCCCGGATGAACGAGCGCTACATCACCCACGAGAGCGACGACCTGCGCTGGCACCACCACGCCCAGCTCAGCGGCCTCGACTACCCCGTCGTCAACGGGCCGCGCTGCGACGGCGGCCAGGGGGCGGAGCGTTACTCCGAGCAGGAGGAGGAGCTAGAGACGCTCAGCGAGAGGGTCAGTGAGCTCTGAGGGCGGGCGGAGTCTGACCGCCCAGAACAACAGAAACTAAAGTAACAGAAGCACAAATTAGAATAAGAGAGGAGACGTTTTAACCATCAGATGTAGACTTCCTGTTACTGTGGAGGTGCATCACATTTATAACCTCTGATGATAATCTCTGATAGTACTTCGACCGTTTGTCACGATTACGAGAGAAATATCTCGTTAGATATTTCAACATCAAGGTCCAATAATGTTTTAGATTTCTGTAAAGGTTGACAATATTTTAACGGTCAGATCCTCGTTAACTCGTTAACTCGTTAACTAATCCCAGAGTGAGGATCTTTTAATTATCTTTATCTTTAAATGATCAGCTCCTTGTTTTTAATTTGATCTCAGATTATTAATTTGTAATTATGAGGAAAGAATGTCGAGTTTTATGACGTGTTCAGTTGTTTTTACATAATACGACGTCCTTGTCGGATCAATGATCGAGTCTTTGTTTCATAATCTGAATTATTTTATCCCAAAATTAGCAATTCTTGTTTTCACGTATAAATCTTATAATTAGTGATTAATTTCTCTTTTTTAATTATCTCATCTGGTTTATCTATAACTTCAAAATGAAATAATAACTCTCTGATGACTGTGATGCACGTCCAGAGTCTCCATCAGGTCGACTTCTTCTTCTTCTCTTCGACAATCAGAAACTGAAGACGTAGAAACACAAACGTTCTCGTCAGATCTTCACTTTTCTATATTCAAGACTTTGCACTCGTCAGTTTATGGAAATAAGCCACGACTTTAAATTCAACTCTTGAATCAGATCATTTATGAATATTTAAATTATAGACATCATTTTCAATCACTTCTATTGTTATGGTCGATTTCTTTATTTAAGTTTGGCCCTCTTGGCCACCGTACATTTAGATTTGACCTCATGTAGAATAAATGTTTAAACAGTTTAATCAATAAAATCATTTCTGTATTAATCAACACTGATGAACAGCGATACTGATGATGCAGACAAGCGGATGTTTTCTGTTGGAGGTTTCATTCCAAAAAGTGATCTGATGTCCACGATAACAAACAGAACCGTCCTCGTTAACGGACCGGACTCGCTCTGATGCTTCAGAACCTTTTAGTGTTCTGATAAATGGATTTGTAGCATTTTGGAATGAAAATCCTGCGATGCTCAAAAAAAACAAACAAAACAGTGCCAACAAAAACCAAAAACCCTGACGAGACGTCCGTCTTTTAGTTTCCTGTGTTTCTCTGGTTCTGCAGAAATGTCTGGATGTTCTTTACGTCGCCGGGTTTCTGTCTGTTTTAACGTCACAGATCCGTTCAGGACGTCGTTCACGCGTCACGTCACCTGACGGCGGTCGAACATCCGAGTTTCTTTCTCCTCTCTGAGGAACGAACAGCCCGAACCGGGCTGTTCGTTCCTCAGAGAGGAGAAAGAAACTCGGATGTTCGACTGTTGTTCTCAGCTCACCTGAGCGTCTTCTGTAAATACTATGACTTCTGTTTCTCAGCTCGTTAAGCGTAGCTCACATACATGCTGCTCTCTGATTGGACGGGACGGTTCACAAATGTGTTGCAGCTTCTTCAGGAGATTTGGATGTTAAACATCTCAGGATGCTCAGCGAGCTGTGAGGTGAAAGCTGAAGTCAACGGGAGGCGAATAAATCTGTGTTATCAGTTTCCAAATGTCGATAAATCTACAAAATCCTCAATAATAATAATAATAACCCACTAATAATCAATATCTTGGAGGTGACCTGTTGCAGCGTCGCAGATTTTTCAGCGTCTGTATTGCTGTTATTGTTGACTGTATATATTAAATTAAATATCTGGATGAATTATACTTTTATGCTTTGGCAGAAAAACCTTCTACGCTTCGACAGGTGACCAGGCAGCGTTTGTTTTATCTTTATTGATCAGCGTACAGAAATATACCCAAATATAATCTGAATAATCACATTAAAAAATAAAAATTAATACACGAAACAAACATAAAAAGGGAAAAAAGGAAAGAAAATCTAACACAAGAAACAGAGGGGCTCACTTTGACCCGCCAGATGTTTCTAGTGAGAATAAAACATAAATGAACTGTGAATTATTATTGATAAGGTGTTAATAATTAATTGCTTCTGGCCGTTTGCTGTGATACCAAATTTATAAACGGTAGAATGAAGAAATAAAAACACACTCAGTACTGATATTTATCTTTATTAGACTGAACATCCTTCTTGTTCGTTATCTTAGAAACTCCAGGTCCAGGTGAGTTCACCTGTCCATGAAATCGGTGCCTTTTCAACTTTGAAAAGTTAAAATTTAAATTATATTTAATTGCTATTTTTTCAGTAGCCAGGAATTAAAGACAGTTTAAAATGACAAGAAATTATATTGTGCCATCTCAGCTATGGAATTTCATATTTTATGACTGTTTTAGTCAAGTCCTGTTACTGGAAAGGTAACAGGGTTGACAGTAACAGGGTTGACCATTTCAAGCTAATTTGCCCATTGCTAGCTAAAACAAATGTTAGCTAAAGTACATGCTATGTACTTTGAAAGGAAATTACATGCACATATTGATTATATTATGAGAAATAAATAATTGTTTGGATTTATATGTTAAAAAATGGTAACAGGGTTGACGTTGTATGCTTGTCCCCCTGGTTCAACCTTGAAAAAACATCAAAAATAGCACATCAGAGATGAGCAAAACTCACTTGTCACTGAGCTGTTAGCATCCTGGTTCAGAGATGATGCAACCTCCTGTAAATCATGTCAAATCTAGAATGTACCATTATTTTGATAGGGTTTTTTGGTTAGGGTAACAGGGTTGACATAAAATTAGGGGACACCGAGAAATTGGTAAATATTTATTACAATTAATATATATTTTTTACCAAAAACACTGTTTCACAAAAAGATCATACTTAAAACAATATGTAAATGTGAACATTTTAACATTTTGCCAACATTTTACAAATTAAAAGTCCTGCTGACGTACAACAACAACAGTGAGGGACAGGCCAAAAACCTCACCCTCATCAGCTTAACAGATCATTTTTATTATCTAAAATAATATTTCATTGATTTTAATTTGATATTTTATTGAGGAGAGAAGTTATATTTTTAATTACATCTTTGTTTGTTGTTACTGTAATTTTATGACTGATAATTTCTTGGGGACACAAAAGGCACCGATTTCATGGAATGACCCACCTGCACCGCTCCGTCAGGCCGTGACAGCGATGTTAGCATGTTAGCTGCTAGCTATCACACCCGTTGTTCTGTGATGTGGACGAACAGTCCGTCCTCCACTTTCTCCATCAGCAGTCTGTTGTCGTGTTTCAGCGATCGGGGGAATATTCAGCTCGTTAAGTCGCAGTAATCACGAGTCAGTCCCCTCTGGCTTGCCGTATTTCTGGCTTCCTCGCAGTAAACACTGAGTTTTCTCTCGTAGAACATGACTTCAGACCTCGTTCCAAAGCGTTTGTTCCTTTGACTCTTCAGCCATCGAATGTTCGGCTGCTTCACGTTCCTCCCACAGTGTCTCTCCACAGAGCTCGTGGTGGGCGGCTGCACTGAGCGCTGCAAATTAATTTTTTAAAGTTTGTAGTTTGTTGGCCTGTGTGCAGCTCAGCGGACGGTCACGGTTCAGAGGAGGCCTCCCGACACGCTCGACCGCACGTCTGTTTACCGATAAGCAGGGCAGAGATGAAGCGCCACATCGTGAACTCCTCCCATACAGAGACAAAGGAGAGCAGCATGTATCAGGGTGATTACATTATCATGATACTGCCACAGATCTGAAAATAAGGGCTGTTCCTCCGAAGCCTCCACGGCCTTGTCTTCTCCGTGCCTCTCTCTCGCTTCGACACTTCAGCTTCACCTGAGCAGAAATGTCACCTGTCTCATGTTTCTGTCTGAAGAGGTGACGAATCAAGCTTTTGTTAAAAAAAAAAAAAATCAACAACTTGTTTTGTAATTGTGTGTACAAATGGTCCAAAAGTGCTTTGTGTGTGTTAATTATTGCAAAGAGAGTGTAGAGGACTGAACGTACGGGAGCTCTGCTGGTGCTGAAGGTGTGAACAGGAAGTGAGGTCGTTAAAGGAAAGGTCAGGTGATATCAGGTGAGCAGACAGGATGCCTTGCTCAAAGGTCACGCTCAGTCTGAGCTCGTGTCCGCGAGGAGTCCAACTCAGGAGTCCAAACTCGATCCTCACAATTTATATTTATACAAAACAAAATCATATATCACTCGCCACACGGCCAGAATCTGATTTATTTCACATATATATTTATAAAGATGTATTTGGGTGCGATGTGTAAATATGGAGGCAGAACTACACGAATGTTGTACAAGAGCCAAGTTAAGGTTAAAGGTGCCGCGTGTACGAATATTATCTGAACAGTTTGGATGTTGTGTTGCAGAGACATCACCTGGAGTTAGCATGCTAACCAGCTAGCCCTATCACGTGTCGATCCAAAGAGCCTTTGTTAGCCGTACAAACATCAACAGCCTCCAGTCCACACTGCTAGCTGCACGGCTAACTGAGCTAACTAGCAGCTAATGTTAACAGCATTTAGCAGTGACTTCGGTGATATTGCAGCTGTAACTTTACTGACAGATGAACCAGTTATATTTCAACTCTGAGACCTACATCACATGTACAGAAGTGAGTGTATCTCTATATTTAAACTCTACGGCACGACATCAGAACCATCAGTCAGTGATCAAAGGGCTCCGTACGTTACACTGAGAGCACCAGCTGCTAACACGTCCTCATATCTCAGAAAACAGTCGAGGATCCTGCAGCAGTGCTGGTGATGTTAAACAAAGTGATCTGCTTCAGTTCGTTGGCTGCCGTCATTAAAAAACCTTCGTTTTGATGCCAGTAACATCACTGATACTGTCAGCTGCTCTCCTTTAAAGAAAACGGGTCAGAAACCACTGGGCTCGCCACTTAAATCGATGGAAATATCCGCTGCTGTCCTGAGAAAATGCTCCCCACCTTTAAACACCAGTACGGGTCGTGATGAGCTGGTTGCACTGACGACCTGTTCAAACAGTTTCACACCCTCAGCCTTAATTCACTTCTACAAATGTATAAAAGTTCTTGTAATCAAGTAGAAAATGTTCTGAGGATGAATCGGTCCGGATGTTGGGCTTTGTTTACATTAGAATCAGGACTGGTCTCAGATCTGATGCTGTCTGGAAGCTGTGGTTCAGTCTGTGTGAGGTGGAAGAGTTTCCTCTGAGGGTTCTTTAGCTTCGGGCTCAGAGCTGTTAGCCTCCAGCGTTAGCCTCCAGCGTTAGCCTCCAGCGTTAGCCTGCGTGTCCATGTGTGTGTGTGTGTTACGTGGCTTCACTCCGAACAACCCGCCTGAAGTGCTCACAAAGTGTTTGCTATCTGCAGGAACTTTAAAAGATGTATTTTTTTTTTTCTGGATCATGTTTAAATAAAGATATTTTAAAATCAACCTGGAGATGTTTTCACTGTCTGACAGAGCCAACGGCTTCATGTGAAGTGATGTGAGATGAAACTGTCACGGGAATTATTTGTTTTTCTACGGCAACATTTGATATAATCAGAGGACACTTTCACAGTCATCGTCTGTGAACGTTACCTGAGGACAAACTGTACAGGTAAAAGAGTATAAACATTAAGGCTACTGTATTCAGGTGTAACCAGCCTCGTACAGGTCGTCTGACGAGCTGACGCTGCTCCAGAACCAGCCGGTACCGAGCCGTCTGCTCTGTCAGGTTCACTTTGGTTAAGTTCAGGAAAACAGGTGTTCAGATTATAAAACTGTAATTC
>CM077801.1:27540879-27543379 GCA_039737535.1 Lagodon rhomboides
CTGTCTTTCTTTCTTTTATTCTCCCAGTTCTTTATTTTAATGTTCTGTTATTTATTTACCTGCTACAATCTGCACATGACTTTATTATTATTATTATTATTAATATAATTTAAAATGTTCTTTTTTATTCTACGTTACGTTTATTTACATTATTTTCTTTCTTTATTTCCTTCCTGTCTGTATTTTTTTAGATTCATGTGTCTGAGGACAAACTGAAAACATCCAAAAATATTTTTTTAAATTTCAAAAATTGGAAATAAATACAAAAAAAAATGCACAATTATTATTATTATTATTATTATTATTATTATTATTATTATTATATTTGAATGTTTCATTCGAACATTAACAGAGATTTTTCCGGCTCTTATTTTTCGCCTCTTGTTTGGTGAATTGCAGATTTTTCTCATTTATTTGTTGCTTGAGTTTAGAACCGTGTTGTTTGTGTCCCTGCTGTGTTTCTGCTGATAATCCGGTCTAATCCAGGATTTATCCTCGTATCATCCCTCGTCTCTAAATGTAAACAGCAGCTCGCTCGTCTGGTTTCGACTCTGCTCTGGATTTAATTCCAGTTTCTCGCTCTGGTGTTTCTTCTCTCTGCTGTTACCTCGTCTCCCTCTCAGCCGGCGTCTATTGTCTCTACCTTTTATTTCTATTTTTACGTGTTGTTCCCGTGTTATTCAGAGCGGTGAGGCGAGCTGTCAGCTCGACGCCGCCAGGCAGAAAAGTCTGCAAACCAGCAGCCACCATATGTCTCTCGCTCTCCCTCGTTTTCTCGCTTCATTACTCTCTCTCTCTCTTTTCATTCCCTGATCCTGCTCGCCGTATTGATTTATTTCTCCCTTTATCATTTAATCTCTCTGCTGCTGCCTCTCACTGTCACATCTCCACATTCAGAGCTTTTTATTGGACGTTTAGCGGAGAGTCGAACAAAAAAAACCCCTGAAGACGGAGCAGAGATTCAGAGTTTTTCACAGCAAACCTGCTGATAATCTTTGTTTCTTTGAGCAGTTTCCATCAAATATTGTGTCTCTTCCTCCTGAGACGCTGTCGTGGATCCATCCGCCGCTGAAAATAGTCCCGACACACCAAACACAATAAATCTGTTAAACGTGCAGACGGACACGGAGCCTCTGTGTTTTTATTGTTGCTTAAACGCTGCGACGTCTCCGACCGGCGATCAATTAATCAGATTACCAGAGCTGGCTGACGAGCGGTGAAGCCTTCAGGGGCCCCTCGAGGCTCCGCCGCCGCCGCCGGCCTCTTTTGTTCGTGATCCGGCCTCCAACACACACGGAGACGCTCCGCTGAGACCAGAACCAGAACCTGATCCGGTTCACATCCACAGATCATCAACAGGTATTGATCCTGAGCTCACGTACGTATGATTCCTGCAGGAGAACGTGGAGGTGAAGCGTGAGACACAGGGGATTCTGGGTAAATTTATAAACACGTGTAAATAAAAATCACTTCATTATTAAAAAATCTCCCCGATGTCAAACTGAACAACGTGTCTGTCATCAGTTTGTCTCCGTCTCCGTGACGTGAATCTGAATCTTCACGAGGACGAATCGCTGATCGATCGATCCTGAAAACGATCAGCAGATTAATCGACAGAAAATAAACGTCACAACAGGAAACATGTTGAAGGAGTGACGTGTCAGAAGAGGCCTCGTGTAAGACGACAGATTATTTACTCATTCTGTGAGTTTCATCTGTTTATTGATCGGAGACGTATACGGGGCTAACAGGTTAGCATGCTAACTGACTGTGTTTGATGATCATTTTAGTTTTGAGCTAAAATTCTGACATGCAGAGATATTAAAGTACTGTGAAGTCGAACTCGAGTAAAAGTATTAAAGTAATAAAACTAGCAAATGTATTTAGTTACATTCCACCAGCAGAGACAGAAACTGAGCTGATCACAAACACTAACTGTATTTTATTTATCGTCATTTATCAGAGTTTTAACCTGAAGAGTAACTAAGTACATTTACTCAAATACTTCAGTACAAATCCAAGGTAAGTAATGTACTTTTTACTCCACTACATTTGTCTGACAGCTTTAGTTACTAGTTACTCTTCAGATTACTTTTGTGTTGACTGTGTGTGATAAACTGTTGTAAAAACACAAAAGTCTTAAAGTGTCTGATGTTAAATGTAAAAGTATCAAAAATGGAGTAAAAAGTACAGATTATCATGCTGCATCAGAGCCAAAGTTACTCGATTACTTTTCACATAAGTAACAAAATATCTTTACTTTTACTCAACAGTTACTTTTTGCTACTTTTTAACAACACTGCTGCATGTTGATACTTTTAATTCGATATTTTCTTGATACATTTACTTTGAATTGTAACAGAGTATTTTTTAATTTGAACTTTGAACTGAAGGAAATTAAAATATTCTTAATCTCATGTGTTTATATTATATTTATAACTACATATTTTTGTAGTTATATTTCATATTTATATTTGTGTAGTTATGTTTATATTAATAT
>CM077801.1:27548379-27575879 GCA_039737535.1 Lagodon rhomboides
TCGTTAAGTTTCTTCTCATCATGCAACAAGTCTTAAAATCACACGAAATGTAAAGGACGTCTGGTAATATTGCTGTTAATAGTGGTCCATGTCTGTGTCTTTCACACAGCTCACTTCTTATTTAATTTAAATAAAGAGTTGTTTGACCCCACGGCTCCAAACGTAACTCCAGCCCTGATGGAAACCATCGCCGAGGTAGACGTGACCAGATCTCACTTCCCGACTGTATATGCAAATATTTGTACTATATTATTAATATGTTTACGATACGTAGAAAGAAATATCTTCATGCATAACATCTGCCGAATGAATGAAAAGGCCGAAACAGTGAAGAATGTGTTGTAGACAACGTTTCTCAAAGTTCGTACAGTTTCTCTGAACGCAGCAAGTCTCAAAATTGAGTGTTTTTGTAAGGGAGTCTGGTGACTCACCTCATATTCTTTAATATATTTGGTATATTTCTATAGACAGACAGGCTTTAACAGTGAAAGAAACATCCTAATGTTTTACATTTAATGCCAAATTTTACAAGAAGGAACAAATTAACTAAAAAGTATTCGTTTCACAAAGTTCGTTAAGTTTCTTCTCATCAGGCAACAAGTCTTAAAATCACACGAAATGTAAAGGAAGTCTGGTAATATTGATGTTAATCATGTTCCTTGTCTTTCACACAGCTCACTTCTTATTTCATTTAAATAAAGAGTTGTTTGACCCCACGGCTCCAAACGTAACTCCAGCCCTGATGGAAACCATCGCCGAGGTAGATGTGACCGGATCTCACTTCCCGACTGCATATGCAAATATTTGTACTATATTATTAATATGACTACGATACGTAGAAAGAAATATCTTCATGTATAACATCTGCCGAATGAATGAAAAGGCCGAAACAGTGAAGAATGTGTTGTAGACCGCGTTTCTCAAAGTTCGGACAGTTTCTCTGAACGCAGCAAGTCTCAAAATTGAGTGTTTTTGTAAGGGAGTCTGGTGACCTTATATTTACACCTTATATTCTTTAATATATTTGGTGTATAGACAGACAGGCTTTAACAGTGAAGGAAACATCCTAATGTTTTACATTTAATGCCAAATTTTAAAGAAGGAACAAATTAACTAAAAGTATTCGCTTCACAAAGTTCGTTAAGTTTCTTCTCATCATGCAACAAGTCTTAAAATCACACGAAATGTAAAGGAAGTCTGGTAGTATTGCTGTTAATCAGTGTTCCATGTCTTGTCTTTCACACAGCTCACTTCTTATTTAATTTAAATAAAGAGTTGTTTGACCCCACGGCTCCAAACGTAACTCCAGCCCTGATGGAAACCATCGGTCAGGGTTTGGAAAACATCTGGATTTGAAACGTCTCCACAGATGGACGGAGATGAACTGTGATTAAAATACTGATTTCTAAATCAGATCTATTTATTTTAGTTTTTTGTTCAATTTGAACAATTTAAGTTTAATCTCAGTAACAGCTTTACCTCCGTTATCTTCTCCAGAGGCTCTGCTGCTTCGTTGTTCTGCACAAACACCGTAAAGACTTGAATCTCAGGACGTTACGTTAAATCCGGACACGTGTCGGAGGCGGAGCTGACGATAACTTGAACTGAAAAACAGGCAGAAATGTCTCCAGGTGTCCGTAACAACACCACCTCCGTCACCTCCGTCACCTCATGTGAAAGTCAGCTAATAATCATAGAACGTGATGCGACACCTTTGTTCAAATATGAGTGTATAATATATAATATAATATATTAAATACATTTTCCAGCAGTATTTTATATATGAATCATGTCACAATCACATAATCGCTCAGTTTTATCTGTGTAGTTTATGTCAGTGACAGTTTAAAATAACTTGTTTGTTTCTACGAGAAATGTGAGTTTATTTTAGATTTTGCAATTAAATTATTTTTTAAAATATCTTTATTTCTGAATATGAGGAGAAGTTAGAGGAGCAGCCTCCACGTGACCTTTACATTTCAACATCGAGGGTTAATTTAGATCTAAATATTTGGACGTACAGACGAAGCGACTGACCCGCGAAATATCGTCAAATCAGCTCCGTCTCCTCCATAAAAATAAACCTCATGATTCACTGGAATGTGTCTTCATCCAGCACACACACGCTAACATGTGACGTCACTCAAATGTCAGAGTAAAGTGAGCCGAGGCTGATCTGGAAACAGTTAATTCTCCTCCTCATCTCTCCGTAAAGGTCACATCCAATCGTTTCACTCTTTTCTCTGTAAATCATTTTGTCACCTCAGCACCTCTAAAACACAGCGAGCGCCGAGCGCGCGGAGAAGAAGCTCCTGGATGTCTCATTAAATCACATGAATTACCTTTCAACTTTTAAGAAGTACGTTCCAGAGCTGAAGCAGGAAGTCGGGTGACATTCAGGTAATGTACCGAGTGGAGCTCGTCTGACATCAACACCTGAGAGTCGCTTTCCTTCACACGACGCTGACCGCCGTCGCTCCAGAACTTTAAAACACAAGAACTGTTTGTTTTAGTCCAAACCACACGAGCAGAACACAACCTGGAGTCCTCAAAAAATATAACAATCTCCAAAAAAGAGGCAACAGAGGACGCTGTCTGCATTTCGATCGGACGATAGGCCTCAAACGACGACTTACGATAGCGTTTGTCAAGACGGAAATATGATTGACAGCTGCGGTGTCTCTCGGCTGGTAGGCGGAGCTAACGGGCCGGGTGGCGGAGCAGCGGCGGGCAGAACCGGCCTGTCGACTCCACCTAACGAGCCCGGAGACACTCTGGCGGCGAACCGGAGGAAGACTGACACCAAGAGGAGCAGCAGGAGACCGGGACAGAGGCCGAAGAGGTCGGTGTGTTTACTGGCAGGGCTACGACTGATACTTTTAAGGACACCTGGAGACGTTTCCAGCTGTTTTCATGGTGTTTTATTAAAGTTCCAACGTTTCTTGTGATGTCAGAACCAGGTGTGTTTTAAGGACACCTGGAGACATTTTCCAGCCATTGTTACGACAGAAACAGATGGAAATTAACTCATGACGTCGGACCGTCTGCATCCGTGATCGTTGTGACCAAAACAGGTATTTTGAGTCAAACCAAGATGTTTTTCTGTGACGAGACAGAAACAGAAAATTCAACCTAAACAGACTTAAAGTTTGAACTTATTTGTGACTTACAGAAACATACTTGGCTTTTTATTAACATTTATTCTGGAGATACGGAGAGTTATTCTGTATTTATTTCAGTATTTCATACGTACGAGCTTGTTGGCCGTCTGCTGTTGTCTTCGTGGTTTGTGAGGCGACGCGACAGTCGACCTCGTCTTGTTAAAGCTTCACAAACGTTCTCCAAAAGAGACATTTGACGTTGGATAATTCTGCAGAAACATAAAAGAGTTTGCTGTTTGTGTGACTGTGTCCTCTCTGTTTTTAGTTTCAGGAGTTAAATGAAGATCTGATCATATTTAAAGTCACATTTATGCAGAAAACTCGAGTGTTTTTAGAAGTTCTGCATAAAGATTCAACATCAGAGGGAACGTCTCCGGAGGAAGACTGACACCAAGAGGAGCAGCAGAAGACCGGGACAGAGGCCGAAGAGGTCGGTGTGTTTACTGGCAGGGCTACGACTGATACTTTAAAGGCACCTGGAGACGTTTCCAGCTGTTTTCATGGTGTTTTATTAAAGTTCCAACGTTTCTTGTGATGTCAGAACCAGGTGTGTTTGTGAAGGCGACCTGCAGACATCTAGTGATGTTCGTGTCGTTAAAACATTTGACATTTTCCAGCTGTTTTTTGTTTACGACAGAAACAGATGGAAATTAACTCGGGACGTCGGACCATCTGCATCCATGATCGTATTTTGAGTCAAACCAAGATGTTTTTCTGTGACGAGAGAGAAACAGAAACTTCAACCTGAACAGACGTAAAGTTTGAACTCGTCTGTGGATTTACAGAAACATACTTGGCTAACATTTATTCTGGAGATACGGAGACTTATTCTGTATTTATTTTGTTATTTCATACGTACGAGCTTGTTGGCCGTCTGCTGTTGTCTTCGTGGTTTGTGAGGCGACGCGACAGTCGACCTCGTCTTGTTAAAGCTTCACAAACGTTTTCCAAAAAAGACATTTGACGAAAAGAGTTTGCTGTTTGTGTGACTGTGTCCTCTTTGTTTTTAGTTTCAGGGGTTAAATGAAGATCTGATCATATTTAAAGTCACATTTATGCAGAAAACTCTTGTGTTTTTAGAAGTTCTGCATAAAGATTCAACATCAGAGGGAACGTCTCCGGAGGAAGACTGACACCAAGAGGAGCAGCAGAAGACCGGGACAGAGGCCGAAGAGGTCGGTGTGTTTACTGGCAGGGCTACGACTGATACTTTAAAGGCACCTGGAGACGTTTCCAGCTGTTTTCATGGTGTTTTATTAAAGTTCCAACGTTTCTTGTGATGTCAGAACCAGGTGTGTTTGTGAAGGCGACCTGCAGACATCTAGTGATGTTTGTGACATTAAAACATTTGACATTTTCCAGCCGTTTTTTGGTTACGACAGAAACAGATGGAAATTAACGCGGGACGTCGGACCATCGTTGTGACCAAAACAGGTATTTTGAAGTCAAACCAAGATGTTTTTCTGTGACGAGAGAGAAACAGAAAATTCAACCTAAACAGACGTAAAGTTTGAACTCTTCTGTGGATTTACAGAAACATACTTGGCTAACATTTATTCTGAGAT
Source organism: Lagodon rhomboides (assembly GCA_039737535.1). Taxonomy (NCBI): domain Eukaryota; kingdom Metazoa; phylum Chordata; class Actinopteri; order Spariformes; family Sparidae; genus Lagodon; species Lagodon rhomboides. Next base: position 27,553,106 of record CM077801.1, read on the forward strand.
ACGTACGAGCTTGTTGGCCGTCTGCTGTTGTCTTCGTGGTGCGCGAGGCGACGCGACGGTCGACCTCGTCTTGTTAAAGCTTCACAAACGTTCTCCAAAAAAGACATTTGACGTTGGATAATTACTGCAGAAACATAAAAGAGTTTGCTGTTTGTGTGACTGTGTCCTCTTTGTTTTTAGTTTCAGGGGTTAAATGAAGATCTGATCATATTTAAAGTCACATTTATGCAGAAAACTCTCGTGTTTTTAGAAGTTCTGCATAAAGATTCAACATCAGAGGGAACGTCTCTCGCTTCAAAGTGATCTTGTCAATAAGTCCACAAACACAAAGCGTCTTTCTTTCTTCGTCTTTGTGTCTGAGCAGAAAAACAAGCGGAGGTTAAAGAAGCCGACTGTGTTCGGTGTGAATATAAATGTCAGCCGCTCGCGTTGGTTGAAGTTTGGTTGAAGTTTGTTGTTGAAATGTTTTGCGGCTCTTAACTGGAGGACGAGCTGATGAGACGATGATCCGTGTGGGGAAACTGGATGGCGCTGATGTCAGAGCGTCTCGCTGCTTCGCGGCTTTAATTGAAAAATATGCCGAAAAAGTAATTTCAGATTTAGACTTTGAGAAGAAAAACAAGACGGTCATTAAAACTCCAGCGACTCCGAGTCTCACTCAATTAAACTGCAATTACACCGACGGCTGCTCTCAATATTTTTAAAGCTCGGAAACAATATTATACTTTTATTTATTACGTTCTCGTCTGAGCAGGCGATTAAATGTGATGTTCGATCACACGTAGATGAAAAGAAAGACAGGTGAGACGCTTTAACGACCCAGAATGTGTCTGTCTGACATCATCAGCTGCAGGTAATCAGAACAAACGTATCCGTAATCAGAGTTTCAGTCTGAAACAGGAAGTTTTAATGGAGTTTGGAGTTTAATCGTGTGTTTGTTGCCGTTCAGACTTCTGGAAACCTTCCTCAGCTCCTCCATCTTTGTTCTCCTGCAGCCTGTCTCACACACACACACACACACACACACACACACACACACACACACACACACACAGATTAAGCGGTCTCGAGACACTGAGACGGCCTCTGGTTGAGACGGGCGGGGCTAAGCGCTGTCACATGTCAGCGGCGGGGGCAGCAGCCGATTGGCCGGTCCGGCGAGCGAGGGCAGCTTTACTGTTGTGTTTCCCCACATCAAACACCTTTTCAACCCGTTGCTTTGACAACCGTCAGCCGGCAGCTGATTGGAGCTGACTGCGGCAGGTTCAGACGGGGCCTCCAGCCGTCCTCACACCGGACCGCCGCCCGCGCTCTGAGAGGAAACGCAGCCAGCGAGGGTTTAATGATGGGATTTAATCGGGTTTCATGTCAGACGGACATTTTTCTAAAAACGCTGGAGAGGAAAATCCTCCACCTGAAGCTCTTTGATATTAAAACCACGTCAGGTGACGGTGTGTCTGTCCTCTAAGCCCCGCCCCCTTAGGTTACTGTTGCTAGGCCTGTCAGTCAGACTGAGCGGGTCACCGTGTCACACTACAGTCACATATTCTTACATGATCCAATCATAGCTCATCATCTTCGTGATGTCATCAGGAAGGGACCAACTTCCTGGAGCAAGAGTGTAAACAAACATGGCGTCTGAGGCGGTGTGGTTCTCAGTTCCAGCAGCTCTCTGCGCTCCTATTGGTCAACGGCACCAACACGTCACGGAAGGCGAAGTCTGCCTGTTTCCTCCTTATTAATTAAATGAAATGTTGCTGTTGTTCTGGACTGTTTTAAATTCTTCAGCTTCTTTTCAAAGACGAAGAAACAAAAATCCTCAGCACCACCTTCCCCCTCTGTACTCCACCTTCTTGGTACGGTCCTGGTTCCCCTCTTTAAAAGCCAGTTGGTTTCTCCCACTTCCTGTTTGTCAGTCGGCACCTCCTCCTGCAGGTAACACAAGCTGAGTTCATTCACGTGTGTGATTAAAGTTTAAAGTTAGTTTGTCTCCTTGTTGATAATAAATAAAGTTTGACGGACTGAATCTACGTGTGTTCGTTAGCTTCGTTAGCTTCGTTAGCTTCAGGTCATTAAAGGATCGTTGTGTTTCAGGCTTCAGAAAACAAACATGTGTTTTACATCTTTGGACATTTAAGTGTCTCTTTGTGCAGGATGTGGATTTTAGTTTAAAAGTATATTTTAGTCTGACGTCTCATTAAAAATATTCTGTTCTGTCATAACTGTCAAAAATCTCCAGTTGCAGGTTTCACACTAGTTGCTGTTGTTGTTGAAACACAGGGCTGAACAGTGGTCTCTGGCTTCACAGCCTCCAACTCTTTTATTGGTTGAAGAAAAATAAATATCTGCTCAGATAACATGAAAATAATTCACACAGATTTATAATTCAGACCCTGAAGCTCTTCTTCAGAGTGAATTCTTTTATAAATCTCTGCTCAGACGTGTGTTTGATATTTTTTTCCTTCAGGATCATAAATCGTCTGACGGAGCGACGGCGACCCGACTGAGACGCCTTCGATCGTCTGAGCTGCCAGAATCTCACGAGGACGAGAAGAAAACCAGGTATTTTAAGTAACAGAAGCTGAGTTCATTCACGTGTGTGATTAAAGTTAGTTTGCCTTTGATAATATATAAAGTTTGACAGACTGAAGCCTCGTGTTCGTTAGCTTCGTTAGCTTCGTTAGCTTCAGGTCATTAAAGGATCGTTGTGTTTCAGGCTTCAGAAAACAAACATGTGTTTTATATCTTTGGACATTTAAGTGTCTTTTTGTTTAGTTTACTTTCCACTAAAAGTGTATTTTAGTCTGACGTCTCATTAAAAATATTCTGTTCTGTCATAACTGTCAGAAATCTCCAGTTCCAGTTTCACACTAGTTGTTGTTGTTGAAACACAGGGCTGAACAGTGGTCTCTGGCTTCACAGCCTCCAACTCTTTTATTGGTTGAAGAAAAATAAATATCTGCTCAGATAACATGAAAATAATTCACACAGATTTATAATTCAGACCCTGAAGCTCTTCTTCAGAGTGAATTCTTTTATAAATCTCTGCTCAGACGTGTGTTTGATATTTTCCTTCTTCAGGATCATAAATCGTCTGACGGAGCGACGGCGACCCGACTGAGACGCCTTCGATCGTCTGAGCTGCCAGAATCTCACGAGGACGAGAAGAAAAGCAGGTATTTTAAGTAACAGAAGCTGAGTTCATTTACGTGTGTGATTAAAGTTAAAGTTAGTTTGTCTTTGATAATATATAAAGTTTGACAGACTGAAGCCTCGTGTTCGTTAGCTTCGTTAGCTTCGTTAGCTTCAGGTCATTAAAGGATCGTTGTGTTTCAGGCTTCAGAAAACAAACATGTGTTTTATATCTTTGGACATTTAAGTGTCTCTTTGTTCAGGATGTTGACTTTCCAGCTTAAAAGTGTATTTTAGTCTGACGTCTCATTAAAAATATTCTGTTCTGTCATAACTGTCAAAAATCTCCAGTTCCAGTTTCACACTAGTTGTTGTTGTTGAAACACAGGGCTGAACAGTGGTCTCTGGCTTCACAGCCTCCAACTCTTTTATTGGTTGAAGAAAAATAAATATCTGCTCAGATAACATAAAAATAACTCACACAGATTTATAATTCAGACCCTGATTCTTTTATAAATCTCTGTTCAGACGTGTGTTTGATATTTTTCCTTCAGGATCTTAAATCGTCTGACGGAGCGACGGCGACCCGACTGAGACGCCTTCGATCGTCTGAGCTGCCAGAATCTCACGAGGACGAGAAGAGAACCAGGTATTTTAAGTGTATTGTGTTTGTCGTGTAACACCTGTGCAGCCAAACGTGCAGCGAGCAGGTATTTTTAGCTCGTCCTCATCACCATCAGCAGCCTGGATGAGCTGATTCTGCTCTGAGAGCCGCGGCGCCGGCCACACTTTGATTTCTCCTGATCAGATGTCTCTCCGTCGCCTCCATCAGCGACCTGCCGCCGCGCTCACTGTCCCTGATTTGCACTCTGATTCGAGCACCACTGGGTCGAGCAAATTTCATCAGAGTTGTTTCCTGAATAAAAAATGAAGGTGTTTATTTCGCTCTGCGGAGCGCGGCGCCGACAGCCGGCGGCGGCTCGGAGCCACGCGACGGAGAAATGTGGCGAACGGCAACAAAAGCAGCGCCGATCTGATGCACGAGGCCGCCGGCTGCACAGGAAGCTGAGTCTGTAGAGAGGAAACACAGCAGACACGGAAAAACTGAGAGGCTGCTCTGAAACACAACGTCTGACTGTTCAGGACTGAAGTCTGCTGCACATTTCTGTCGTTTCAAATCAGTTATTACAGGAAATCATGTTTATTCAGGCTGAAACCTCACAGCCTCCTGAAGAGAAGATAAACTACACAGAGTAAATAAATCTGTTTTAAACGTCTCGACTTAATGTAATGAAGCTGTAAAATAAAAGATTATTAGACACTATTATCTGAAGAGGAGGATGAGGAGCTGAGGAGTCACAGATCTTCATCTCTTCTTCTTCTGTGGTGACTTTTACTGTGATAAAAAGAAATAGAAATATTTTTGCAACCAAATAAAAAAGAAATAGAAGTTTTTCCTCACTGATCTCGTCTGAAGAAATGGAAACTGTTACTGCAGACACAGTTTGACTCTTAATATTAATTAATATTAATTTAATCATTCAATTTCTCTACAGAACAGATTTACTGCGTCTCAGTAAGTGTCTCACCTTCACCTGTTCACCGTCCTGTTTGTCAGCTCGGCCTCGTACACGCGTCATGTAAAACGTCCTCTGAGTCGGTTCAGCGCCACAAAACGGCGGCAGGATTTGTGTGGACGGAGCTGAAAACATCGACCACGTGGTGTGATGACTTTATCTTTATATCGTCTTGTCTCTTTTCCTTGAACCACCCGTTATCTTCTTTCATGTTTTATTATTTTGTTTTGTTTATTGAATCATTTCTTCTCTGAAACGTCTCGACTTAATATAATGAAGCTGTGAAATAAAAGATTATTAGACACTGTTATCTGAAGAGGGAGATGAGAAGCTGAGGAGTCACAGATCTTCATCTCTTCTTCTTCTGTGGTGACAAAAAGAAATAGAAATATTTTTGCAACCAAATAAAAAAGAAATAGAAGTTTTTTCCTCACTGATTTCGTCTGAAGAAATGGAAACTGTTACTGCGACACAGTTTGACTCTTAATATTAATTTAATAATTTAATTTTTCTATATTTACAGCACAGACCGCGTCTCACCTTCACCTGTCCACCGTCCTGTTTGTCAGCTCGACCTCCTGCTGAATCAGAGTGACACACGCGACCTCGTATACGCGTTACGTAAAACGTCCTCTTAGTCAGTTCAGTGCCCGGGATTTGTGCAGACGGAGCTAAAAACATCGACCACGTGGTGTAACGACTTTATCTTTATATCGTCTCCTCTCTTTTCCTTCAACCACCAATTATCTTCTTTTATATTTTATTATTTCGCTGATTATTTAATGAATCATTTCTTTGTTATAATTCAACAGAGCTCAACGTAGAATATTAAAAGCGTCTCTGTGGAGTTAAACATTATAAAATTGTGCTGTAAATTTTTAAAATTTTTTTTGTTTTGGTGTAAAATAATCAGCGGATGAAGGTCTGTAAATCTACAGACTGCACCTTTAACGCGAGGGAGGCGTCTCCTTCCTGTTTGGATCCAAACACTCGGCCGTGTTCAGGAGGTCAGATCCGTGTCCGTCCTCCGGCCTCCTGTCTGATCAGCAGCTGTGATCTGATTGGACGCCGTCGATGTGTAATGATATTCCAGCAGGTCGGCGCTGGTGATACTGGTGCTGATGGTGGAGGAGAGGAGGGGGTCCATCATCCATCCATCCATCCATCCATCCTTCCATCCTTCCATCCGTCCGTCCAAATCAGCATTAATCAGGACGGCTCGCTTCATTCCTCCTCGTATCAAATCAGACAAATGATTACCAGCATTCAGCCGACGAGGGGCCGACGAGGGGCCGAGCGGCGCCGCAATCAGCCCGCCGCTCGCTTCCTGGAGATCCCGCCGCAGAATCACAGTGTTTTTCTTCTCTTAACTAATCGTTTAATAAAAACGATGATGATTGACGGGCGGATAATAGAAGAACTGTGTGTTTCCGTGGGAACAAACGCCTCGAATCCGCACAGCACCGACCCGAAGCCGCCAGTATTTAGATCCGCTCGTCCTCAAAATACTCATCATTTTTTTTTTTATTTCTGCTGCTCTCAATCAGCCTCATCCAGCCGAGGTAATTTCATTTCACTGTGTGTAAATACGGCAGGAACACCACCGAAGAAGAAGAGAGGAGGGCGACGCTTCGGTAACCATCGAATGTTCCCCGGACCTGCAGAGCCGGACTCAGGCCCGGTCCGTCCACACCAACAGCATGTCAGCATACAGGTGAACAGGTGGTGACACGTTGGCCAATCAGAAGCCAGAACCCCCCTTTCTTTTCTACCTGTCTGCACATAAACACTGAAACCAGCGTGTCTGAATATCGATATTTAACCTGAGACACATTCTGTTTCAAGAAACACCTGTGTGTGTGTGTGTGTGTGTGTGTGTGTGTGTGTGTGTGTGTGTGTGTGTGTGTGTGGGACCGGGCCTCTAAACACACCTGTTCATGAGGTGTGTTTTAAAGGAGCAGTTCACCCAGTGTGTGTGTCACCGTTCAGACGATATTTTATCAGAATCAAAGTTCAGAGTTTGTTCCTGGTGCTGGTTCTGTTCATCCCAGCGTCAACCAGCAGTCTCTTTACAGGTGAGTCTCACCTGTCACCTGACTGCATTTAAAGGACGAGTTCACACAAAATATGAGAATTCAGTCATCTCCTCCTCATGTGGAGCCTCTAAAGACTCCAGAGACGTCTCCGTCTGAATAAAGAGTGTAAATAAAGTCTCCTCAGATCAGTTTGTGATCTCGGGGTTTCTTCGGTTGTTTTTCAGTCCACAGCCTCTTCAACAAACTGACAAATTGTCATAATCTTAAAATACTATACATCAGAACAAGCCAGAAGCAGCTCTGCATGTCAGACAACATGTTGGTTTTTATAAAGAAACAGTTCAAATGTCTTCAGTTTCCACAAACATCACAGATAAAGTTGTGCCACGTTCATGTTTTTGCTTTTCCAAAAATAAGGAAGAAATAAGGAAGAGTTATGTCCTCAAAGTGACAAAGCAGACAGACAGTCCTTAAACTGTCCCGACTGTCCGACGTGTCCTCGCCTCACAAGTTCCTTCTGGTTCTTACAAAATATCACACCTTTCCTAAAATATCTGTTGACTTTCTGAACTCTTCCCACTTTTGTAAGGGGTCTTTTTATACATCGAGCATCAAATATCAGATCAATCAGAATGAGTTGATTTTCACGTAACATCATCCAGAAACATGAATCTGACACCAGCAGAGCCGCTCCGAGTCTCTGATCTGACCTGCTGTTTGTTTGTAAACAGGTGAAACTCGACTCCAGGTAGCTCACCTGAGCAGGGGGGCGGAGCCAAGCAAAGAGAGGGAGCGAGAGAGGAAGTGTCTTTATTGAATTAAGTTTGTGTTTTAGGACAAACATCTAACTTCTCTTTGTAGTTCAGGGTTTGAATTGATATTTTAGAGATGCGTAGCTGTGTACGAAACCCTCCCAGCATGCACCGGGGCACCAGACTCACACACAAGAATAAGATAAATGAATTTATTTAAAACTATGATTTAATTTACACTCTAACAGTCAGAAGCCAGGAGGCACGAGAGGAACAGAAGAATTATTAAAATGTGAATAAAAATTTTTCCAACATTTAATTTAGCTGAAAAATGTTGGTTTTATTTTCTGGTTTTCTCAGAATGAGACGATTTAACAGTTCAGAACAACATATTTTGGATTAAAAGGTTTATTGGTTTGATTTTTCATTTCTTTAACAGTAAAAAAACATTAAAAAATTGACTATGATTTAATAATTAATGCAGGAAATGTTAAATGTTGCAGCAGGTGAAGGTGGAAGCAGCTTTAAATACTTTATGTGCTGCCAGGTAATTTAAATGTAAGTTCTGTTAATTTCCACCGACAAACAAAAAGCTTCACCTCAACCAACGAGTTTCAGTTGAATAAATTGACTTATATTGATTATTTCAGAGAGTTACGTCTGTTTAGAATTATTAAAATGTGAATAAAAGTTTTTCCAACATTTAATTTAGCTGAAAAATGTTTAACAGTTCAAAACAACATTTTGATTAAAAGGTTTATTGGTTTGATTTTTCATTTCTTTAACAGTAAAAAAACATAAAAACACTGACTGTGATTTAATAATTAATGCAGGAAATGTTAAATGTTGCAGCAGCTGAAGGTGGAAGCAAGTTTAAATACTTTATGTGCTGCCAGGTATTTTCCTTTTTTACTTTCCACCGACAAAAAAAAAGCCAACGAGTTTCAGTTAAATAATTCGACTTATATTGATTATTTTCAGACAGTTACGTCTGTTCAGGTCATGAACGTCTGCAGCTTCGTCCTCTCTTAAATATTTAATCTGATATTTATAAAGATGCTCACCAGTTATCTAACGAGCCGTTGTGCTCGTGTTGGGGACTACTTTCAGCGGCGGATGGATCCTCGTTAGCAGCAGCAGGCTGCAGCGTGTCGGCTGATCAGGCGGGTCAGTACAGTTATTTTTTCCCACGCTCCACCTGCTCCTCCGGGTCTCAGGGTGCCTCCCCGGGGAGCAGCTGTGGTTTCGGGCCGTGTCACCGCTGCAGGTCTCTAATCCCTGCAGGACCTGCAGCTCTGAGAAGCTCGGAGAGAGGCTTCTCCCAGACGGGCCGGCTGTCGTTAGCTCGCTGAGGTGAGCGTCAGAGGCCTGCAGAGAGTCGAACCTGCTGCTTTCTACCTGAGCTGCACCGTCTGCATCATTCTTTCATAGTAAAACCACTTTGACGACTGCGAGGGAACTTTACGATCAGAAAAAAGTTGCTTCTAAACCGGTAGAAGAAGAAACGGAGGAGTGCCGGGACAGGCTGGAGGTGCAGGAGGAGGAGGAGGAGGAGGAGGAGGAGTCCGCGGGGACGCCACGCTGCTCCCTCTGACAGTGGGAATGTTTGGTATTAGCCGGCTGAGGCGGAGCGAGCCAGGTGACGACAGATTGTGTTTCGGGATAATTGAAGGATCGGTGGATCAGATGTGTGACGCTGCGTCAACAAACAGCCCAGAACGTTCTGCCGCGGCGTCCTCGCACTGACTCCGGATCAGCCGCGGAGCCGGCGTGTTGGGAGGAGGCGGGAAGCATCTCGGGTTTGTTGTCACACACGAGGATCCGACCGAACCGTTTGTACAACATCATGAGATCATGTGACGGAGGAGGACGATTCTGAAGAGACGGGACAAACTGTCTGCACGGGAAAAAGTATGTTTCCCTCGAGAACATGCAGAAATCACAGCGTCGTGCTTCAGACAGCTGATACAGAACCGAACAGTCCTGACAGATGGTTTATCTGCTTAAAACAATAATGTGCCTGTTAAATCCAGTTCTGACTTCATGCACAAGGTCGAGTCTGGTTTTAAAAATGATCTAAAACAACAAAACAAACAGTTTGAGGACAGAAGACAAGTCTGCAGGAGGCCGACAGAACTGTAGAAAACACATGTAGTCTCACAAAATACACAGACATGATGAAAAATAAAAATCGGGGGAACAAATGAGCAGCATTTGGAAAAAATCCTGCAGAGACAGAAAACAACTGATTTATTATTGAAACGCTCAGATTCAAAGGTTCGGTCTTTGTTCTCAGACGGCTGATGATGTTTTTAATCAAGCGTCTCTTTGTCCAGAAACAAACAAATCAGACAGAAGAGCATCTGACGTCGTCGCCGTGGATTCTGGGAACTTTCGCTCTGAGCTCAGACTGAAGGCTGGCGATCGGAGCGGCAGCAGGACGAAACTCGATTAAAGAGGACGTCCTCGTCCGTCCTCGTCCCTCCCGCGGGTTCAGGGTCGGGGGACACCGTAAACAATCCCACGACCTGCTTCGGACCCCAGAGCCATATTTCTGCAGCGCCGGGCCCTCGGGGGACATCAGGGGCCAGTGATACCTGCTGGCCCCTCCCCTCTCTTCCTGATTGACAGATGGCTGCTCCATTAGATGAGAATGATAAGTGGCTCTCCGTCAGCAGAAAGGACTTCCTCTTGACCTCCGACCCCCGACCCCGACTCTTGACCCCTCCCCCTCCCTCTCTCTCTCTCTCCAGGCCTGTGTGATGGTCGCTCGCCCGTCCACAGGTGCAGGCTGCAGGTCAGGACTAAGTGATGTGGAGAGCAGCTTTTGTTCCCGTGGAGGAGACAGAAGACGGACGAGAGGGTGACGAGGTGGAGAGGCTGCTGTCCCGCTCGCTTCAGAGAGGAGAGACGAAGACGAAGACGAGGAGGACGAGCGAACAAAGCTGAAGGAAGAAGTTTGAAACTTGTTTTTTATGGCAACGATCAAACAAAGTCCGATGAGAGACATTAAATAAAGTATTTAAGAGGTACTTTTACTTCACTTAAATACTTTCAAACTGTAAACACTGTCCTTCTGAACCATCGAGTGTTTGGATTGAAATATTCAGATTCCTTTCAGTAGAAATACATTTAAAAATGATTTAACGTGTAAATTCTCCTCATCGATTCATCAGCTGATTATTTTCTCATCAATCAGCTGTTCGATCTATAAAATGTTTATCAGTGTTTCGTCCCAGAGATCTTCAGTTTACAGTCACAGATGCACTTTGTGTAGTTTTGAGGTTCTTGTACTTCACCTGAGTACCTGAGACATTTTGCTTGATATCTTTAGTTTCCTGTTACAGACGAGAAGCTGCATCAGAGCTGAAGTGACAGAATTAATAAAACATTGTGTTGTTATCTCACAAACAGCTTTAATCTGTTTTCAGATGTTTAAAATGCTTCTTTCTCCTGTTTCACACACAACTTAACAACTTCCAGCTGATGATTAGTTAATGTTGCTCACCTGTATCTCACCTGTTTCTGTTGTTTTCACTGTTCATACTGTAAATAAAGTATTTATCTGACTCGTGTTTGGTTTTAACCCTCTTGAAAATGATCCCAGTGCTTCTTAAAGTGTTCAGAGAAACGGTTTAGTGAAGAAACTCTTCTTTTAGCTTTTAAATTGTTGACCTTTGACCTTTGACCTTTGTCCAGCTGTCTTTCTCAGCTCTTCAGTTTGCTGTGTTGATAAAACTTCAGGCGTTGACGAGGCTGAAATTCAACTTATTATTGTAAAATGTCCGATCGGCCTGAAGTTCTGTGTAGAACCTCTACAACCTCATCAATCACCATCAGAACCTTTTGAAGGACCACTAGAACATCTATAAGGACCCTTTCAAACGTCTTAACGTACCTCTATACCTCTTCAGCCTCAGCACTGATCATAAGAACGTCCTCAATGACCACTAAAACCTTTAATATCACCTACAACCTCATCACTGACAATCAGAACCGCTTTACGGACACCTAGAATCTCTCAAAGGACCAACAGAACCTCCTCATTGACCACTAGGAGGTCTTACCATACCCCTGTACTGCTGTAGCCTCAGCAATCATCTCAAGAACTTCTTACATGACCACTGGAACCTTTATGATCCAACAATCTCATCAATCACCATCAGAACCTTCTGAAGGACTACTAGAACATCTATAAGGACCATTGCAAACTCCTCAGTGAGCACTAGAACATCTTAACGTACCTCTATACCTCTTCAGCCTCAGCACTGATCATAAGAACGTCCTCAATGACCACTAAAACCTTTAATATCACCTACAACCTCATCACTGACAATCAGAACCGCTTTATGGACACCTAGAACCTCTCAAAGGACCAATAGAACCTCCTCATTGACCACTAGGACGTCTTACCATACCCCTGTACTGCTGTAGCCTCAGCAATCATCTCAAGAACTTCTTAAATGACCACTGGAACCTGTTGTATGACCCAACAATCTCATCAAAAACCCTCAGAACCTCTTGAAGGACACCTAGAACTTTTTATATGACCCCTCCAACCTTGTCAGTGACCATCAGAATCAGAAACCTCCTAAAGGAACACTAAAACATCATAAAGGATCGTAGAACCTCTTCAGAGACCATTAGAACCCACTAAGAACCCATAGAGGCACCTCAATGATCACAAGTCGACGAGGCTGAAATTCAACTTATTATTGTAAAAAGTCCGATCGGCCTGAAGTTCTGTGTAGAACCTCTACAACCTCATCAATCACCATCAGAACCTTTTGAAGGACCACTAGAACATCTATAAGGACCCTTGCAAACGTCTTAATGTACCTCTGTACCTCTTCAGCCTCAGCACTGATCATAAGAACGTTCTCAATAACGACTAAAACCTTTAATATCACCTACAACCTCATCACTGACAATCAGAACCGCTTTACAGGACACCTAGAATCTCTCAAAGGACCAATAGAACCTCCTCATTGACCACTAGGACGTCTTACCATACCCCTGTACTGCTGTAGCCTCAGCAGTCATCTCAAGAACTTCTCAAATGATCACTGGAACCTCATCAAAAACCCTCAGAACCTCTTCAAGGACACCTAGAACTTTTTATATGAGCCCTACAACCTTGTCAGTGACCATCAGAATCAGAAACCTCCTAAAGGAACACTAAAACATCCTAAAGGACCCGTAGAACCTCTTCAGAGACCATTAGAACCCACTAAGGACCCATAGAGGCACCTCAATGATCACAAGTCGACGAGGCTGAAATTCAACTTATTATTGTAAAAGCCTGAAGTTCTGTTATATTTCTGCTGAAGTTTGGTCCAAAAATCCCAGAACCCCGTGGAGCTCGGTCTCCCTGCTTGCTGGAGAAGCTCTCTCTCACCTGCATCTTTATTATTACTGTAATTATTTTTATTATTCTAATTGTTATTGCTGCGTGATGGATAAAAAAAAAAGAAACCGGTGCAGGTTTGAAGCTGCAGTGACGGCGTAAACACACTCAGGTCCTCCAGCCGGCCCCGTCCGCCGCTCCGGACTCCACCAATAATTATAATAATCCAGCTTCCTGTATTGTTCTGCGCCTCGTTCTGCTTTAAAGTGTTTACAGTAATAGTAGCTCTGCCAGGAGTGGACGACTCTCTCTCTCCGGATTAATAAGCAGTGCAGTACTCAGCACAGCGCGTGGTAAAGCTTCGCCATGATTACAGTACGCCATCAAGAAAATTAGTTGTTTCCCACACACAGCAAAGCACAGCGAGGGGTTTGCAACATAACAAGTTGCTTTTGTTTACAGCGGCTCGCTAGCTGTTTTCATTATGCCGAGACAAGCCCATAGACTCGGAGCCAGCTGCCACAAATCACACGTTCAATTATTCTGCTTTGCTTATGAGCATCCAAATATTTAGTCCACTTACCGCGAACAAAAACAGTAGTAAAGTGATTACAGCCGCCGAGGAGTCGAGTTCTCCTCCGAGAGGCAAACAGGAGGAAGGAGAGAGGAAGGAGAGGAGAGGAGAGGAGAGGAGAGAGGGATGAGGAGGAGGAGGGAAACTCTGAGGCTCGCTTTTTTCTTCTGCAGCTTCACAGTCGTGAGGAAAGTTAGGTTTCAGATCAGAAGAGGAAACATGAGAGAGAACCGGCAGGAAAAGTAATGAGTACGAGTCCGACCTGCTGCAGGAAACCAGACAGGACAAAGTCGTAATGATCAGAATAATGACAAGTTTTATCCAATAAAACCCAACAGCAGAATTTAAAGAAGATATTTCTAGAAGAAACGATGAAGGAAAGAGGGATGAGGAGGAGGAGGGAAACTCTGAGGCTCACTTTTTTTCTTCTGCAGCTTCACAGTCGCGAGGAAAGTTACAGGTTTCAGATCAGAAGAGGAAACATGTGAGAGAAAGTAAAAGTAGAGGAAGAGTCGAGTTCCTGCTGCAGGAAACCGGACGGGACAAAGTCGTAATGATCAGAATAATAAAAGTTTTATCCAATAAAACCCAAAAGCAGAAATTAAAGAAGACATTTCTAGAAGAAACGATGAACGAGACCTACAGAGACATTAAAGTCAGAGGAGGAGGGAGGGAAGTCGAGGAGGAGGATGAAGAGGTCGTCCCGGCCGAGGTCGGAGGTCGTGACCTCAGTGTGGCCTCAGGTCTTTGAAGAGAAAGACGAGCTGCTCCTCAGCGGAGGTGGACGGATCTGCAGCGGAGGAACGCGGAGCTCCCAGCAGGCCTGTGGAGGAGGATTACACGCTTTGATAGAAACACTTGAAATATATTGCGGACTAATCCTTTAAAGGCTTTTACTCAGCGCCCGGACTTCCTCTGCAGCTGCTGTGTGGGCCGAGCTCGGTGAAGGTCCGCTTCATTAACAGGGACCTTCTGCCCCTGATGACACAGCTGATCCTCCTGATGGACAACCTGAACTGGACCTGTTCACTTTGTTCTCTGTTAGATCCAAAAGAACGTGTTCAGAACTAATGAACAGAAAACAAGAGTTGATTGATTTCTTTATTGACAGATGACAGTAAGTCACTGAAGATGTTCCACCAGAACAACCAAAACCTCATGAGTCAACAAATTGTCTTTAATAACCCAAGAATCTCTTGAAGAACCACTAGAACCTCTTAGAACCTCCTGAAGGACACCTTGAACCTTGTAAATGACACCTTCATGTCTCCTCTGTAGCCTCAGCAATGATCACAAGAACTTCTTTAATGACCACTAGAACCTCTACAACCTCATCAATCACCATCAGAACCTTTTGAAGGACCACTAGAACATCTATAAGGACCCTTTCAAACATCTTAACGTACCTCGATACCTCTTCAGCCTCAGCACTGATCATAAGAACGTCCTCAATGACCACTAAAACCTTTAATATCACCTACAACCTCATCACTGACAATCAGAACCGCTTTACGGACACCTAGAATCTCTCAAAGGACCAATAGAACCTCCTCATTGACCACTAGGACATCTTACCATACCCCTGTACTGCTGTAGCCTCAGCAATCATCTCAAGAACTTCTTACATGACCACTGGAACCTGTTGTATGACCCAACAATCTCATCAAAAACCGTCAGAACCTCTTGAAGGACACCTAGAACTTTTTATATGAGCCCTACAACCTTGTCAGTGACCATCAGAATCAGAAACCTCCTAAAGGAACACTAAAACATCATAAAGGATCCGTAGAACCTCTTCAGAGACCATTAGAACCCACTAAGGACCCATAGAGGCACCTCAATGATCACAAGAACCTCTTATTGGACCTCTAATCCGCACCAGTGTCTTAAAGATCTCCTGATTCCTCTAATGGGTGATAATGACTGACTTCATTGATCAGCGCTGAGGAAGGTTCTCCTCTGCTGCTCCTCCAAGAGGAGGTCAGAGGTCAAGGGTCAGCTCCAGAGCAGCCTGGAGGAGCTGCCGGGGGTTCAGTGTCTTGCTCAAGGGCAGAGGCAACAGCTAATGACAGCAGACTAATGAGGATTCTGCGTTCTGACTTCATTACATTTTAGAGGAGGAGGAACTGTGACCGGGCCGGAGAGTACTGACGGGTTTTTACCTGTAATCGAGTATTTTACATTTCTGTATCAGAACTTTTACTTCTTTTTATTTCTTCCAGCTTCTGTCAAGAGATTAAATTTGTCTCCAAATTGTGAGTAAATATGATTCCAAACCTCTTTCAGACGAATCGAAGCGCCTCTCCTGCTCGGTCTCAGAGAGACGAGGACGTTTCAGGACAGGAAGGCAACAAAAAAACTGCGAAACAGTTTGTAACCTCTGCAGAGACTCACAGACTCACACCTCCGCCCACACAAACAACACAAACAACACAGCAGACACAACAACACAACTGTTTACCAGATTATGTTTGGAGCCCGCCGCCATGACGGACCTGCAGAAAACCCCTGCACATGACTCATCCGGCATCCACAGACGCTGCATTCATGGACTGACAGCATCATTTAGGAGTGAAAACAGAGCGGAGGGGAGGTGACGGAGACGGGAGGATATTAAAAAGAGACGGGGAGACCGAAAAAAGCCAAAAAGCGGAAAGCGAATCCTCGGGAGGCCGAGCAGGCGGCGGCGGAGACGGCGAGCGAGGTCGAAGGCCAGACGGAGAGTTTCAGAGAATTTAATTTGTGACACGTTCTAATAATCGACTCCGTCCGTCTGCTCCGAGGTCGACTCCAGTTCTATCACTTCATGTCGGGTAGAGAGCAGCGTCACACACACACACACACACACACACACACACACACACACACACACACACACACACACACACACACACACACACACACACACACACACACACACACACCGTCCTGCATCTTCTCACCAGAGCGCCAAATGTGGATTCATCCGCAGCTGAAAATAGTCCCAAACAAACGACCCATTTCTTGCTGTTTGTTTGATAAAAACAGCAGAATTTTATTTATTTATTTTGTTTTATTTTATTTATTTATATTGTCCTTTTTACTCCACTACTGTTGTTTGTTAACTTAAGCTACGAGTCACTTTGCAGATTACATTCTGCATCAGAGCTAAAGTTACTCATTTTTAAATAAATCTATCGGATTTTTAAAAAAATCTGATTTTTTAAAAGTACATTTAATATCAGATACTTTGAGACTTTTACTCTTCTTCATATTTGTGACTTTCACTTTTCCCAAAGTAATAATTTAATATGATATCTTTACTTTAAATCTGACATTTGGTACTTTTGAATGAAAATATAAACCTGTGAGGAGTTTTAAATGTTTACGTCTTCGGTAGGAACCAACGAGCTGCAGACAGGAAGTCAGACCGTGTTAAAGGACGGACGTGTTGTTGTTCCAGCTTTAACCTTTAACTGTAATTTTACATATTCAGGCTTCAAACACTGTTAAAGTATCTTAAATTAAATGTCATGTTATTTGTACACAAAGTGATTATTTCCTTTAACTATAATAATTATTTCATTTTATCTTTATTGCTGAAAAAGTGCATCCAGGTTGTGGTTCTTGTAAAATCAGACATCAGATGTGACTCCAAGTGATTAACAAGAAAACATTTAAAATAATAAGGATCAATAAAATAAACAATAAGAATTAACAGCAAAGATTCATAAAATATAAAATGTTCCCAAACCTTTTGTCTCGTGACGTTCGTCTCCCTTGTTTCACTGAAGACACATTTAAACTAAAGAAGAAAATCTGAACGAGTGCGTCTTTATTTTTCTTCTTCTGTGGTTTGTGTTGAATTTAATCCGATGATTTTATCTCCTGATCGTCTGTCTGACTGAACCGGAGAGACGTCGCCTCCCAATTTAATAAACTGACTCTCGTCCTAAATGTAGAATCAAAGCTCTGTCTGTGTGAGAATTTCTTCTTCAATGCTTCACAAATATATGAAAATGTCAAAAAGGACTTTTCCGTATACGGTTTGTGTGAACACATATATATATACTGTAGATAGAAGCTAAGAAGGCATTCAGGAGGTCAGATAATAAAGATTAGAGATGCTGACATCACAAACAGAAAGGAGTGGATTTGTTTCTCGGGTCAGAACAGAACGAACGAAGAGTAGAAATCAAACGGTGCAGCGACGCAGCAGGTGAATCCGTCTGCAGGTTTCTAAAGATGTTTCTGCATCAGGATGTGAACGTTGATGTTAATGTTGCGTTCAGGAGCTGCAGGCTGAGACGGAGTCAAACTGCAGCTGACTCAGAAAACTACAGTTCATATTTTAGAGACCAGAGAAACGTTTTCCTGAACGCAGCTGACGACCGAGCTGACAGGACGACGAGCAGCTGTTTGGTTCTGACTCAGATATTTTATGGTTCTATTAATGTGAGACTGTAAACGTTCTGAGACGTCGGGTACGTTTATATCACGAGTGTTTTAAGGCTGCATTTAAAGTAAAGTGATCATTTTCTGAACATTTCCCGCTGAGTCATCAGATCCACGTTACTGATGATGATTGATCTGAAACCAACTTTCATCCTTATAATATTGATATCGAGGTATTTGGTCAGAAATATTGTGATATTTGACGTAGCGTAGATGAAGTGTGTTCTAGGTTTTTATTCTTTATGCAGAATAAATGTGAATCTCTTCTGGAAGCTGGTGGAAAGATTTAAGAACATGTTCAACTGCTCCGACACACTTTATTTTAATTTAAAGACAAATGTTGCAGCAGCTCATTAATATTATCTATTTATTTACATATTTACCAAGCCAGACACCACTGCTCAAGACTGTGTTTTGGCATTTGTAAGCATGAAACAGCTGATGAGATGACAAAAAACAGCATTTTGACATTTTAATAAGCATAAAAATATACTGTGTTTTCACATGAATTAAACCATATTAATGTGAAAACACAGTATATTACTGTAATATTATTAAAATTGTTTATGCTCACAATAACGTATTATAATGTAATTTTACATCAGATAAATACTGTTTTTTTCCAGTAACATTGTGTCCGAGCTCCTGTAGAAACATAATGTATTACAGGGATACTGCAGTTTTTAGACAGTAATTTACTGTAAACACGCTAACAAGCAATATGGTTGGATTAAAACACATTACATTACTGTAATATAATATAATATTGTAACAAGCATCTGAAGTTAATGTAATCACACAGTTATACAGTAAAACTTCAGTAATATTACAGAAATGTGTTGTTTTTTTACGTTAACCGACCACATCACTCGTCAGCATGTTAGC
Organism: Lagodon rhomboides; assembly: GCA_039737535.1. Lineage (NCBI taxonomy): Eukaryota > Metazoa > Chordata > Actinopteri > Spariformes > Sparidae > Lagodon > Lagodon rhomboides. Next base: position 27,571,843 of record CM077801.1, read on the forward strand.
CTTTTAGCATGTTAGCATGTTTACCTTGTTGTTTTAAAGCTAAATCACTGATTAACTAATTTCCCAGCATGCATTGCAAACGCATCCTGACAGTAGTGTGCAGTGTGACACTGATGGTGACTGAAGCTGGAGCTCGTACAGCCTCAGCGAGCTCAGATCTGTCGGTCGGTTCTGAAGTTTTACTGATAGATTAAACGTCCTCGTCAATAACTGATCACTGATAGAAGCCTGTGAATATTCTCATTCATCCAGGTCATAGTTATCTCAAGGAAATTGAATCGAATGCAACTGGATTTGGTTTTTGTCCTGAAGACGTTTCACCTCTCATCCGAGAGGTGAAACGTCTTCAAGCAAAAACCAAATCCAGTTGCATTCGATTCAATTTCCTTGAGATGATCACTGATAGATTAAACGTCCTCGTCAATAACTGATCAGCAGCCGGTGACTCCGAGCCATTCGACAAACTGTCGAACGTGTTTCTGCTCTCTGAACTCGCTGAGCGACGTTCAACGAAAATCACACAAAAAAAGTTCCTCGCTCTTCGCCGTGACCGCGGCAGCAGCAGCTCTACACCCCCCCCCTCCTCACATATATCCATCCAACCTTCCCCATGACCCTCACCCCCCTCCTCCCCCCTCCCTCCCCCCTCCTCCCTCCACCTCCACCTCCACCCTTCCCCATTAGCTGCAGCTATTACAGCCCTGAGAGAGAGTCATTACCGCTCCCATAATCCATGATGATGAAGCTCTCAGCTCGAAACACCGGCAGCTTGTACAGGCTGCGCTTGATTGGCAGGATACAGGGGGTGAGGAGGGGGTGAGGAGGGGGAGTGGAGGTTTGGTATAGGGGGTTTGTGTGATGGGAACTCCACTCGAGATGTGAATTGGCTTTGCCACTCCAATCAGGCCGCTGGATGACAAATGAAGTGTGTCTCTTTCACTCTCTCTCCCTCACTCACCCTTCCTCTTCTTCTTCTCTTCCTCCCCCCCTCCTCCCCCGCTCCTCCTCCTCCTCTCCCTTCACACTTCTCCTCTCTGTCCGGGTGGAGAAAGAAAAGGGGAGTTCATGTGGGAGCGCTTGACAGCAACACAATCACATTTCTATTCAGCTCCCCCGCCTGCCTGTTTTACCTTCCCGGCAGCCGGGCATGCCATGCACGCTAACACACAGGCCGGCCAGCCAATTAGAAGGCAGCGCAAAGAATCTGTGAAAGACACAAAAGGTCTTTAGAGGTTTGGACAGGTGTCTCATTTGGCCGCGGGACATAGTTTAGAGGCTTTTTTTTTTTTCATGTCTTTGGTCGAATTTGTGGGCAGAAAGCGAGGAAGGTTATTTGTCGCGCTGTCATTTTTTTCTTCTTTTTTTAACGCCCATCTCGTTGTCTGTCTGTCGATGCTCGCAGCCCCCTCCATGGGAATGATGGGTAAATCTGAACTGAAGCGCTGGAGGATGGAGGGGGGGGGGTTTGCTCCGAGCTGAAGAGTTTAGATCGAGAAATGAAATCAAACCTGATTATTTCTCCTGATTCGTGTTGGGTCAGCCCGTTTTTGTCTCACTTTCTTTCACGGTGGAAAAAACGCTCAACGCCACTTCTTCTTCTTCTTCTTCTTCTTCTGTTTTTTCTCCCTGCGTACAGTAATTACAGTGGGCTTGGAAAAACAAGAGCAGAGATAATTGGTTTGTTGGTTTGCGGCTGAGTTTGTTTAGCAGGGTTATTATCCAGCAGCTCCATTATGGCTGGCAGCACAGAAATCCCTCATTAGCATACACAAATATATACAGAGAGGATGTGGGAAGAGAGAGAAATGTTTAATACCAAACGCTCGCGCACGCACACGCCGCGCACGCAAACATGCAAATACACCCCACAATGACACTGCCTCCAGCTGTGAGGAGACGCAGGGAGGTGTCAGGAGGAGTAAAGAGGAGAGACGGAGGAGGGAGGGAGGTGGCGTGAACTGTTTGTTCGGCAGACAAACGGAGGAACGAGGAAAACAGAAAGACAGATGTAGCGGTAATTAGCGCGAGGCCCGGCGGCGGCGGCGGCGGCGCTTGTGGTTGCCGGTGGTGGCGATGACAGCGTCGAGCGGTGGAGGCTGACAGTGGCTTTCACCCTCCGCCATCATCACCTTCATCCTCCTCATCATCATCCGGGCCTACACACACCAACAATCGCTGTCAGTCTGTGTCAGAGCGGCGTGTCAGCGCCACACAATGGCTGCTGTCAGCGAGCTGGAGTTCATCTGGATCAACTCAGTTTCTCTTTGTTTGTTTGGAGGAAGACGGTTTGTTTGTTTGTTGTCTCTGGTGCATCTTCGCTCTGATTGGCTGCTGATTATTTGGATCAGTTGTGATGTGATGTTTGTCTTTGACCTGCGGGAACAACGAGGAGGAAGATGATCGAAGCGAAAAGGTCGACTCGCTGATGTGTTTCCAAACATCGAGCTCCCAAAAACAACGGCAGCAAAACCGACTGGTCGCACAGAAACAGAAATGAATGAACCACAGACGAGATTCAGCCTGTAACCGGCCTGTTTCTGTGAATTCTGTTTCAGCTGTTTCACCTTTTTATAGTATACTATATAATACTGAGCCTCTGTAACAACTGAGACAAAGAAACTGATGAATAAATATTATGTTCGAATGAATCTGGATGAAGTTTTATAAAAGTGTCATTAGAATTAGAAACATAAAAATATGCTACAAATAAACTTTAGTTAAGACGTGATGGAGACAGGTCTCTGTGAAGACGTGGTGGAGACAGGTGTCTGTGAAGATGTGGTGGAGACAGGTCTCTGTGAAGACGTGGTGGAGACAGGTGTCTGTGAAGATGTGGTGGAGACAGGTCTCTGTGAAGACGTGGTGGAGACAGGTCTCTGTAAAGATGTGGTGGAGACAGGTCTCTGTGAAGATGTGGTGGAGACAGGTCCCTGTGAAGATGTGATGGAGACAGGTCTCTGTGAAAACGTGGTGGAGACAGGTCCCTGTGAAGACGTGGTGGAGACAGGTCTCTGTGAAGATGTGATGGAGACAGGTGTCTGTAAAGACGTAGTGGAGACAGGTCCCTGTGAAGACGTGGTGGAGACAGGTCCCTGTGAAGACGTGGTGGAGACAGGTCCCTGTGAAGATGTGATGGAGACAGGTGTCTGTGAAGATGTGATGGAGACAGGTCTCTGTAAAGACGTAGTGGAGACAGGTCTCTGTGAAAATGTGGAGGAGACAGGTGTCTGTGAAGATGTGGTGGAGACAGGTCTCTGTGAAGATGTGGTGGAGACAGTACTCTGTGAAGATGTGGTGGAGACAGGTCTCTGTGAAGATGTGGTGGAGACAGGTCTCTGTGAAGATGTGGTGGAGACAGGTCTCTGTGAAGATGTGGTGGAGACAGGTCTCTGTGAAGATGTGGTGGAGACAGGTCTCTGTGAAGACGTGGTGGAGACAGGTCTCTGTGAAGATGTGGTGGAGACAGGTCTCTGTGAAGACGTGGTGGAGACAGGTCTCTGTAAAGATGTGGTGGAGACAGGTCTCTGTGAAGATGTGGTGGAGACAGGTCTCTGTGAAGATGTGATGGAGACAGGTCTCTGTGAAGACGTGGTGGAGACAGGTCTCTGTGAAGACGTGGTGGAGACAGGTCTCTGTGAAGATGTGATGGAGACAGGTGTCTGTAAAGACGTAGTGGAGACAGGTCCCTGTGAAGACGTGGTGGAGACAGGTCCCTGTGAAGACGTGGTGGAGACAGGTCCCTGTGAAGATGTGATGGAGACAGGTGTCTGTGAAGATGTGATGGAGACAGGTCTCTGTAAAGACGTAGTGGAGACAGGTCTCTGTGAAAATGTGGAGGAGACAGGTGTCTGTGAAGATGTGGTGGAGACAGGTCTCTGTGAAGATGTGGTGGAGACAGTACTCTGTGAAGATGTGGTGGAGACAGGTCTCTGTGAAGATGTGGTGGAGACAGGTCTCTGTGAAAATGTGGAGGAGACAGGTCTCTGTGAAGATGTGGTGGAAACAGTACTCTGTGAAGATGTGGTGGAGACAGGTCT
>CM077801.1:27580879-27615879 GCA_039737535.1 Lagodon rhomboides
TCGAGAATCTCAGAGATCACAACATTTCTGGATTCTGGATGAATGAGTCGATCAGATCTCGACCCTCGTTGAAGTTCTTCTCTTTTATTGATTCGTCATCTTCACTTGGATCATTTCTCTCCTCATTTTTACTCAGAACGTCATAAAAACACTTTGTGGTTCAGTGACTCGAGTGTTTTTACACACTGAATTTATGGCCTGAACGTTTCCTGACATCTCAGCGACTCGTTAGCAGGAAGCTAATCAGTTTTGTTCAGTTTTGCACATTTGAGTTATTAATTTTCAGTCTTTTGTCTCATGACTGATTGATTTCTTACATATTTATATTATATTATTATATATATGTTAGATTTATGTTGTTGTGATGCCTGCTGAGGTTTGAAGCTGCATGTTGGGTGCTGTCAAAAAAATATCTTCTGAAATGTTGGTTTCCTCTCCTGCACACCTCCTCGTTTATTACCTCCTCCTTCTTTCACTTCCTGTCGTGTCTTTTCATGTCTTCTTGAATCATCTTGTGTCTCGTCTCGTCCTCAGAAACGGTCGAGAATCTCAGAGATCACAACATTTCTGGATTCTGGCTCGAATGAGTCGATCAGATCTCGACCCCTCGTTGAAGTTCTTCTCTTTTTTTGATTCGTCGTCTTCACTTGGATAATTTCTCTCCTCATTTTACTCAGAACGTCATAAAAACACTTTGTGGTTCAGTGACTCTGAACGTTTCCTGACATCTCAGCGACTCGTTAGCAGGAAGCTAATCAGTTTTGTTCAGTTTTGTACATTTGAGTTATTAATTTTCAGTCTTTTGTCTCATGACTGATTGATTTCTTACATATTTATATTTATTATACATGTTAGATTTATGTTGTTGTGATGCCTGCTGAGGTTTGAAGCTGCATGTTGGGTGCTGTCAGATAAATCTCCTCTGAAATGTTGGTTTCCTCTCCTACACACCTCCTCGTTTATTACCTCCTCCTTCTCTTCTGCAGTTCCTGTCGTGTCTTTTCATGTCTTCTTGTCTCACTTTGTGTCTCGTCTTGTCCTCAGAAACGGTCGAGAATGTCAGAGATCACAACATTTCTAGATTCTGGCTGAGAGACTGATGAATGAGTCGATCAGATCTCGACCCCTCGTTGAAGTTCTTCTCTTTTTTTCATTCGTCGTCTTCACTTGGATCATTTCTCTCCTCATTTTTACTCAGAACGTCATAAAAAACACTTGAACTGCTCCTACTGACGAGGACTTTGTGGGTTCAGTGACTCTGAACGTTTCCTGACATCTCAGCGACTCGTTAGCAGGAAGCTAATCAGTTTTGTTCAGTTTTGTACATTTGAGTTATTAATTTTCAGTCTTTTGTCTCATGACTGATTGATTTCTTACATATTTATATTAAATCATTATATACATGTTAGATTTATGTTGTTGATGCCTGCTGAGGTTTGAAGCTGCATGTTGGGTGCTGTCAGATAAATATCCTCTGAAATGTTGGTTTCCTCTCCTGCACACCTCCTCGTTTATTACCTCCTCCTTCTCCTCTGCAGCTCCTCCTCTCCTTCTTTCACTTCCTGTCGTGTCTTTTCATGTCTTCTTGAATCATCTTGTGTCTCGTCTCGTCCTCAGAAACGGTCGAGAATCTCAGAGATCACAACATTTCTGGATTCTGGCCGAATGAGTCGATCAGATCTCGACCCCTCGTTCAAGTTCTTCTCTTTTTTTTTATTCGTCGTCTTCACTTGGATAATTTCTCTCCTCATTTTTACTCAGAACGTCATAAAAACACTTTGTGGTTCAGTGACTCTGAACGTTTCCTGACATCTCAGCGACTCGTTAGCAGGAAGCTAATCAGTTTTGTTCAGTTTTGAACATTTGAGTTATTAATTTTCAGTCTTTTGTCTCATGACTGATTGATTTCTCATATATATTAATATTATATATATGTTAGATTTATGTTGTTGTGATGCCTGCTGAGGTTTGAAGCTCCATGTTGGGTGCTGTCAGATAAATCTCCTCTGAAATGTTGGTTTCTCCTTCACACCTCCAGCGGTGGAACAACTTCTCAGGTAGATTCTGTTGATTGTCACACCGCAGCGATCCGACGGGACGCCGCTGGAAACCTGGACGCCAACCCAGAACCGGTTTGTCAATCTAAACCCTCTCCGTCGGCTCTGGGATGGCGGCGCGGGAACAAACACCGGCGCGCTGCTTTACAGAACAAAGCTCGCTTTGCTTCGTTCTGGCAACTTCCAAACTGTAAAGTGACAGCGAGCGGCCCGGCCGAGGAGACGCGAGCGCGTGCAGCTGAAAACAAGGTGACGCTTGTTAGTGATTGGCTGATTGACGGCGAGGACTTTATTGTTGAGCGGCCAGTTGGACGCTCGGCTCCACTGCAGACTTGGCTCGCGCAGAGACAGCTGTGTTGGAAAGTGCAGCTTGTGCCAACGGTGGTAATATCTGTGTTCTCATGGAGGACGTGTTGGTGTGAATCGTGACCCGCGGCCTCGTCTGCAGGCGCCGCTCTGCTCCAAACAGCATCCGGACCCGTTCAGGCCCGGCTCGCTGCTGCTGCTGCTGCTGCTGCTGAGGAGCAACACTGAGCAGCTTTGTTCAAGAGATAAAGAATATTCACATCAACCGTTTCCTTTTATTCACAGCGCTCGAACAGAACAGAAAATACAAAATACAGACTTCAGTCCACAGCAGACGATCATCACACAGCAGAGACGTCACTGAGGGAGGAAACTTTAGTCTTACTGTCGTCGTGTCGGAGGAGCGGCCATGTTGAAGAACAAGGTGATGGAGAGAGGAAACAAGAGAGGAGAGGAGAGAGGAAACAGGAGAGGAGAGGAGAGAGGAAACAGGAGAGGAGAGGAGAGAGGAAACAAGAGAGGAGAGGAGAGAGGAAACAGGAGAGGAGAGGAGAGAGGAAACAAGAGAGGAGAGGAGCGAGGAAACAAGAGAGGAGAGGAGAGAGGAAACAGGAGAGGAGAGAGGAAACAAGGGAGAGGAGCGAGGAAACAAGAGAGGAGAGGAGAGGAGAGAGGAAACAAGAGAGGAGAGGAGAGGAGAGAGGAAACAGGGGAGGAGAGGAGAGAGGAAACAAGAGAGGAGAGGAGCGAGGAAACAAGAGAGGAGAGGAGAGAGGAAACAAGAGAGGAGAGGAGAGGAGAGAGGAAACAAGAGAGGAGAGGAGAGAGGAAACAAGAGAGGAGAGGAGAGAGGAAACAAGAGAGGAGAGGAGACAAGCGAGGGGGAGAAAGGAGGAGAAGGGGAGGAAGAGGAAGGAGAGACAGCAGAGAGGAGAGGAAACAGGGGTAGAGGGAAAGAGGAGAGACGGAGGAAACAAGATGAAAGGGAGAAAGGAAGGAGGCCAAAACCATCAGAGGAATAGAAAAAGGAGACAATCATCACACAGCAGAGACGTCACCGAGGGAGGAAACTTTATTATACTGTCGTCGTGTCGGAGGAGCGGCCATGTTGGAGAACAAGGTGATGTTGGTCACCTGGTCAGACGTTTAAACGGACCTGATGTTTCCTGACATGCAGGTTAAAAGACGTCGAAAGATGAAAAAGAGAAAAGCTTCAGTGGCAAGAATTAACTGAACTGTTTGTGTTTCTTCAAACCACGCTGACATTTAAAGTCACACATCGTTACTTGTTTATGATGCATCAAACTAAAGTAACGAGGCTGTTCTGAAGCTGTGAGGAGGAGAAACGTTCAGATGTAGAGAGGAGAAGACACAGAGACACTCAGGGACAGGACAGAGACGTCTTGACCGTCAGCTTCAGTCCGCTGCAGCTTCATGTCGTGACTGACGTCCGTCCTCAGCAATAGACGTGTGAGGACAGACGACTTCATCGTTTAAGTTCTCAGCATCAGTTCAGCCGATTGTTTAATCTTCTACTTTTCATCCTCTTCATCGTCTGATTCGAGCGTCTCCCTCTCTCTCTCTCTCTCTCTCTCCGATGCGTTAACACTTCATTAAATCTCTCTTTCGCCCCGTTTGAAAAGAGAAATCCGTCGTGTTACACAAGCTGCACTCCGTCCCTCTCTGACACTTTAAATGTCTGAGCTGTTATTATTGACGCTGCCGGCGGAGCGACGGGCCGCTGTGTGGATGTTAAACTCCGCTCGGCGACGTCGGGTTACGCCGTCGTGCAACCTGCTGTTGGTGGCGACTCAAAAGCCCAAATTACTCCGGCGTTACACTTTAAGTCTCTGCAGCACATTTGCGCCTTTTATTTTTCCGGCGCTGAAGGTGATGATTTAAGCTGTCATGTTGCCGAGCAGTTTAACAATGGTTTTATAATAATATTTCAGAAAACTCAAAAAACATCCTGGACTGGGTCTGTAAAGTGCTCCAGTGTTTGTGCCTTTTGTGTGCGGCTCAGCGAAGGTAACGATTTAATCTGACATATTTCGGAGCAGTAGAATAATAATATTTCAGCGTGGTCTTTCTTAATAGCAGCGCAGAACAAAAGGCCGCAGGCCATTCATCCGGCTGAAGGCTTACTTTGACACCGGCTGCTCGGCGCTCGGCGGGGGCTCCGCCGCAGAGTCGGGGGGTTTAGACGAGCTGCTGCTCAAACACGCTGACAGGGAAACATTAGCCGGGCCTCCGTCACGAGTTTGACTCCTTCTGTGCTGGAGTGCTCTTGTGCAGGAGGCTGAATCTGATGTTCTTATAGACGTCAGCGGGAGGAACAGGAAGGGTTCATCCTCTGGAGAGCAGGAGTGTGGAACAACATGTTGCTGAAATGTGAGATATCTGAAGGCTCCAGTGTTTTGGACCAACGATGGAGCTCTGAGGAAGGTCAGAGGTCACCGAGAGCATCAAGATCCATCCTCAGAGGAGCAGGAACACCTGCAGCTAGCGCTAACACCTGACCTGCCAGATGTTTGTTCCATATAAACATCTGGAGAAGAGCCAATTAACTGACTGGAGGAGAAAATACTTGGCAGGTGATTGGATGAAGTTTAGCTAGACTTCAACCAATCAGATCAATAGCAGCAGAGTCAGTGAAGAGAAGAGTCAGTGTTCCCTCAGTGTTCCCTCAGTGTTCCCCCACTGTTCCCTCAGTGTTCCCTCGCTGTTCCCTCACTGTTCCCTCAGTGTTCCCTCACTGTTCCCTCACTGTTCCCTCACTGTTCCCTCAGTGTTCCCTCAATGTTCCCTCACTGTTCCCTCACTGTTCCCTCAGTGTTCCCTCACTGTTCCCTCAGTGTTCCCTCACTGTTCCCTCACTGTTCCCCCACTGTTCCCTCACTGTTCCCTCAGTGTTCCCTCAGTGTTCCCTCACTGTTCCCTCACTGTTCCCTCAATGTCCTCCCACTGTTCCCTCAGTGTTCCCTCACTGTTCCCTCAGTGTTCCCTCATTGTTCCCTCACTGTTCCCTCACTGTTCCCTCAATGTTCCTCCCACTGTTCCCTCACTGTTCCTTCACTGTTCCCTCAGTGTTCCCTCACTGTTCCCTCAGTGTTCCCTCACTGTTCCCTCAGTGTTCCCTCACTGTTCCTTCACTGTTCCCTCACTGTTCCCTCACTGTTCCCTCAGTGTTCCCTCAGTGTTCCCTCAGTGTTCCCTCACTGTTCCCTCAGTGTTCCCTCAGTGTTCCCTCACTGTTCCCTCAGTGTTCCCTCACAGTTCCCTCAGTGTTCCCTCACTGTTCCCTCAGTGTTCCCTCGCTGTTCCCTCACTGTTCCCTCACTGTTCCTTCACTGTTCCCTCAGTGTTCCCTCGCTGTTCCCTCACTGTTCCCTCACTGTTCCCTCAGTGTTCCCTCACTGTTCCCTCAGTGTTCCCTCATTGTTCCCTCACTGTTCCCTCAGCTGTTCCCTCAGTGTTCCCTCACTGTTCCCTCAAAGTTCCCTCATTGTTCCCTCAGTGCTCCCTCGCTGTTCCCTCACTGTTCCCTCAAAGTTCCCTCACTGTTCCCTCACTGTTCCTTCACTGTTCCCTCAGTGTTCCCTCACTGTTCCCTCAGTGTTCCCTCACTGTTCCCTCAGTGTTCCCTCACTGTTCCCTCACTGTTCCCTCAGTGTTCCCTCAGTGTTCCCTCAGTGTTCAGACTGTTAGTTCCCTGTAGCGTTTCCTCTTTACTTCCTGCTCTCTGCTGTGCAGCATTAGAGGAGTTTAGCTTGAACGAGTCATTTCAATCAGTTTTGAATTGTTCTGCGTGTTTTATCTGTAATTTACCTTTAGAACTCCTGACAGCCTCGTTTCACCTCGGCTCCACGCTGACCACTCGACGCCACGGCTTTTATTTCATTCGCTTGATTTCTCATTGGTTAGATTGTGAAGTAACATACTTTTCTATTTTCCATGTGTTGCCAGGCTCATGATGACTAAACTCAGGTAGAGGTTTGCTCTCTGCCTGTTTCTGTGTCGATCTCTGGTTAACTTCAGGCACAGAAACACTTGGTCTGCTGCAGGAAAACATCAGAATGGCTGGAAAAGTAACGTGACTGGAGCTGATTTGTTTGTCAGACTCGGCACGGCCTCCGTAACGCTCCGTCTTCCATCGACCACACGATGGATTGTGATCATCTCCTGACATTTAGACGCGTCCTCACCACGAGTGTTAGAGTGAACGCACGCTGACGTTAAGGCTGCAGGACGAGATTCATTTCCACTGGAAATAAAAGATGCGACAGTCCGATCACAAGATGTTGGAAGGAAGGAAGGAGGAAATAAAGGAGGTGAGGTGGAGGAGAAGTTTAAAAAGGAGACACGAAACGTTTGTTCAGTCAGATTTTCCGACCGGCGAGAAGCCGAATGATGTTTTTGTGATGAGGAGCGTATTCTCGGGTGTTTTGTGTGAATACAGTCTTTGGTGTTTTCTGAGGGAGAAGCTAATGATTTAAACTTGACATGTTGGAGCTTAATAACAGCAGAATAATAATATTTCAGCTCGCTCGCTCATAATAGCGCCGGCGACGAGAAAAGAGAGCGAGCGCGGGCCATTCATGCGGCATGATGGGTAGTTTGACACGGGCTGCTTTTCTGCTCAGCACGATGTTTTCCATTTAGAGACGACGGGCGAGCGCGCACACACACACACACACACACACACACGTGTCTGAGGCATGTTCCATCTTTACAGGAGAGGCTAACACATGCTAACGTATGCTAACACACACACACACACACACACACTCTGCAGGCCTGTCAGTCTGTGCGTCGAGCGGGTTGACGAGGAGCATTTAAAGCTCGCTCTCCTGACACACACCCCTCATCTGCACTGACAGCTAGCAAGCTATTATTAACACACACACACACACACACACACACACACAGGTATGGCCCATCAAACTGACAGCTCGGCTATTAACCCTGAACCCTCGTATACGTCACGGCAGGGCATGCATACGTGTGTGTGTGTGTGTGTGTGTGTGTGTGTGTGACGTGGTCGACAGACAAAGCGGCGTGGACGTCGTCTGTAAACACGGTGAAAATATGCAAACAGCAGAAAATAAACACTCGGTTAGTAAAATATGAACTGAATCGGGCTGCAGGTCATCGACACCTGACGGCAGGTACGCGTCGACCACGGGCGGGTTAAGTCACGAGGCGCTGTTGCTAGGCGACAACAAAGAGGGAGGTGTGGCGCCGCACGTGTAGAGAAAACACGTTGTCACAGATGGTCGTAGTTTTTGTAGCGTTCGTGATGATGACGTTTTACTGACAGGTGAGTTTGTGAGATGACTGAGAAAAGAAACATCCGACATCCGAGTCCGACATCATCTATCGATAGAATCTGCTTTACTAAAACATCTCCATCGCCCCCTGGTGGCCGTCAAATAAACGTTTCTCGTAGATGGTTTCAGTCGTTTCAGGTCGTTTCTCTCACACTGACGTACGTTCACCCCTGAGCTCCAGAATAAATGTCAGCTGAGTTTCAGATTTGTTCAAACTGGACGTTTCTTTTTGGTGCAGCTGAGGTTGAATTGTCTCTTTTCCTCTCGTCACATCGCTGTGTTCATGCTCAGGGTTACATCCTGGTTTGGAGGGAGACGGTCCGACTTCCTGAAAACATCCGACTCAAACTGCCGTTGTCCGTTTTGCAGCCTCGTTGTGAACATTTGGTACAAATGTCAAAAACCTCGGACGTGTCCGTGGTGTGCAGGAATGTTCACAGTCAACATTAAGTCCTGGAGACCAGCTGAACGTTTAACAGACAGATTTCATTGGTGACGTCCAACACAGAAAGGATTTAACAACCGAACAGCTCTCACGTACGTTTGGACGTTTAGAGCTAAAACATGTCGTCACACCTGAACAGAAACGTATCTGACGTGAGAACAGACTTTGATCATCACACGGTCACCAGAAGCACTCGGTCAGGTTTAGGAGAAGATGTTGGTTTGGGTTTAAATAATGAAGTTACGTTTACGTGATGTGCTTGAAGTACGTTACGTAAGTTACCTGAACACACGGATGACTTTTGGTTTCCGTCTCCTGACGTCCTCTTTTGCTCCTGTTATAATTGCAACTGAGGTTGAATTGTCTCTTTTCCTCTCGTCACATCGCTGTGTTCATGCTCAGGGTTACATCCTGGTTTGGAAGGAGACGGTCCGACTTCCTGAAAACATCCAGCAGTGTGACTCAAACTGCCGTTGTCTGTTTTGCAGCCTCGTTGTGAACATTTGGTACAAATGTCAGAAACCTCGGACGTGTCCGTGGTGTGCAGAAATGTTCACAGTCAACATGATGTCCTGGAGACCAGCTGAACGTTTAACGGACAGATTTCATTGGTGACGTCCAACACAGCAACGGATTTAACAACCCGAACAGCTCTCACGTACGTTTGGACGTTTAGAGCTAAAACATGTCGTCACACCTGAACAGAAACGTGACTGAACTCTACGACGTGAGAACAGACTTTGATCATCACACGGTCATCAGAAGCACTCGGTCAGGTTTAGGAGAGTTACGTTTACGTGATGTGCTTGAAGTACGTTACGTAAGTTACCTGAACACCTGGATAACTTTTGGTTTCCGTCTCCTGACTTCCTCTTCTGCTCCTGTTATAATTCCTCGGCCACTAGAGGTCAGGACGACTCTGCACAGAATACGATCAGCTGACTTGATTTGTGTTTCATACGTTATTAAACCGAAACATCAGCATTTAAAGCTTCTTCCTGTCCGACTGCGAGCACCTTCCGTCCTTCACTCTGTTGTTTGAGGACAGAACTCGCTGATGTTTTAAACTCGTCTGCTTTGACAGACGTTCACACACAACCAACATAAACTCATCGTCGTCTTCTCTCCCTGAAGAGTCTGCACGCTGGAACTCAATCACATTATTTCTTTTTGTAGTCGTTAGATGTTAATTTCATCTTCCACCTCTTTATTGTCGTGCGTGGAGGCTGAACACGTTCGACGGGCCTCTAATTACAGCCGAGGACTGATTAGAGCCGAGTGGCCACCAGATTACCGGCTAATGGAGCGCTAATGTCTGAGAGGGAGACGGCTCCATGTTTGATTAATGCCACGGCTAGCTCCACCGTGTTTACGCTACGCCCACGCACGCAGCCGACAGAGACACAGGAAGTGCTCCTGACAGCGGCGAGCAGTAAATAACGAGCTCGTCGCAGAAGGTGGCGTGAAAAGTTCAAGCACCTCAGATTTGTTCTACAGTAATCGAGTAAACGTACTCCGTTACGTTCCCCTGCTGTAACGTCTCCGCCGTGATCACATGCAAACATTTGACTCAGGTGCTGCTCTGTGGCAGATATCACCTGTTTCCTGTCTGCAGAGCTGCTTAGAAACCACTTAGCGGCAGATTAGTGAAATCATCGTGTAACCGAGGACGAGACGTGATATTTAGATTCCCCACAAAGAGCCTCAGTGTGAGCGCCGAGGCCTCCGTAATCCTCCCGATCCTGTTTCTCCTGCTGGAGACTCTCCGGAGGAGGACGGAGGACGGAACGATAAGACGCGGCGCTATCAGGGATTTCAAAATAAAAGTCAACAAACCATCAACGCAGGCTTTAAAGTTTCCCAATGAGAAGCTGCAGAGAGAGTTGAGGTGAGGTTGTAGAAACAGACGCAGGTAATAAATCTGCCTGGTGTTTTACTCCCTTTAAAGGGTCAGTTCACTCAAACGGAACAACAACACGTTCTCCCTCTGATCCTCGCTGCCCCGGAGCCAGGTTTCTGTTTTATTAGCTGAGTTTAACGTCTGGATGTCAGTTTTATTATGTTTTCATTTTGATTCAGGTGAACTGAACCTTCAGCCCCTCTCAGTGTCAGGTCACCAACACCCGTCTGTTATCAGTTATTACTGGATCTTTATGTTTCTGACGTAATCCGCTGTTTAAAAGTGAAGAAACATTTGATCTGAAGAGTTAAAAGTCAGCCGAGGGTAAAAACATCCATAAAGACGAGTCCGTGGTGCAAAACTGCAGTGAGACTGAAAATGTTTTATTCTTTTTATTTCACGTGGAAAAAACAAGAACAGAGCGGCGTCGACAGCAGGACGTATTTTAAAGGGATATTCCGGTGTAAGTTTAATCCATGGTCTAACACACCGTGACACCGAGTAAGACTCCCCCTCGAGAGGTCAAGTTAGCTGACCGCTAGCTTAGCTAGTTTTAGCAACCTCAGAAAAGACCGCACGATAACAACACACTGCAGCTTATGTCTCCAACTAGAAACCGCCATCAAAAAGCCACAATTAATGGTGAGAACAGCAGCAAACTTCAGCAACAGTACATGTACAGTCCCAGCACACAGTACGAAGCATCAAACATCTGCTAGCTTTGCTGGATTTGTATTAAAAACACAGCACAACTCACCCTCTCCTCCAGCAGCCTGCCTGTGTGGGGAAGCCCTGACGAGTCGATTACCGAGTGCAGTAGATTTCTGCAGCTCAAGGATGAAAATGTCTGATTATTACTCCATTACTTCCGTTCTTTTCCCTGTCAGCTCTCGATAATAAGAACTGAGCGTTCCATGTTACTAAAACTAGCTAAGCTAGCGGTCAGCTAACTTGACCTCTCGAGGGGGAGTCTTACTCGGTGTCAAGGTGTGTTAGACCATGGATTAAATTTACACCGGAATATCCCTTTAGCCCCGTAAAACAATATATATCCGTCCAAGTGTTCGCTGAGTTTGGAACATCGTTGGTGCTTTACGTTGCCGTCAGACGTCTTTCCTTTGGCACTATATTCCCTCGACCGTACAGCGTCCGTGTTCCTACGCACGAGCCCGCCTGTAACGTATAAACGCCGTATGTTGCTGCAGTTTACATGTAAATTACTGTGAAATATTTATCGTACAGTGAATTAATCCACGTTCAGCCTGATTGTTCAGAACGTTTGGACACTTTCTGCTCATTTAAATAAAGTTTTGTGTGTTTGAACAGAGTGCATCGACACTGTGTGTGTGTGTGTGTGTGTGCGTCACTTTGTCGTTTGTTTTGACGGACACTCGGTTCAGAGCGGTCGAACCTTTCGTCCGCCGATTCATCACCATCTGTGTATCCGATCGGAGGCCTCCTTAAAGGGACAGCACACCTAAAAACAGCCGAGGATTCTCTCCTCCACCTGCGGACCGAAGCTCCACCAGAATAGAAACCGGGAAGTCCAGGACGACGGAGGACATTAAAAATATGTCCGCCTCCTCCTCGTCTCTCTCCTCCTCGTCCTCCTCGTCTATCAATAAACGTGTTGAAGACGGAGACACTGAAACACAGGAACACAATCTGTCACCGTCTAAATATACCGACGCTGCTCCCTCGCTTCCTGCATCCTTCCCTCGCCTCCTTCCTCTCTTAGATCCTTGCTCCTGCGCTCTTCAGTCCTCCATCATCTTCTCTTCACCTTCATCACCTCCCCCTCCTCATCTTCTCACACCTCTCCATCCCCCTCTCCTTCCGCTGGTCTTTCCTTCCTTCGTCTTCTCCTGAAGTCGTCCGCTCATAACACAGAAATCCAAAACATCTCAAACCAAATCCAACCGATCTAACTGTTGTCAGAAAATATTGATAAATGCCTCCACATATTAAATATTAAACAGTGTCTGAAGAGTCCTGCAGCTGTTTAAATATTCAGTTGTATGTTAACGCAGTCGCAGAGTGAAAACGTACGAGATGAAAACACGTCTTCACACCGCCAGAGACGCAAATCTGCAATAACACGCTCTGATATTTGTGTCACGAGTGTATTATCACATTACAATGAAAAGCACCAGCTTGCAGATCTCGGAGAAGGTCCGAGGTCCCGGTCCGATCTGTGGCGACGTATTAATACACTAAAGCAACAATACGTTACAAACTAACCGATGGAGGCAGCAGATCAGCTGCCGTGTTGTTAAACGACTGATTTTATCAAAGGAGTCTGGTGGTTTGAAGATGCTTCAGGTCCTCATCGGTTCATCTTCCTGTCTCGTCTTTATGATTCTGTGTCTGGTGTCTTGTGATGCAGGCCGATCGCAAACAAACACAATCGTGAGTTGTGACTCAGTGTCCGTTTCACGCAACGTGATTGGTCGACAGCTTCACTTGTGGCGCGACAGGTCAGAAAAAATCAAAGTTGTTCTGAAAGAAATGTCGCTTTTTGTCTGCGCTCGCCGTCAAATCATCAGCATTGGTATTCTGATCATATTGGTGTTTTAAAAGAATTGAATATAAATTGATAAGGCAGCGGACACACACACACACACACACACACAGAATTATAGTATTAATAATCATTAAAGGAGATTATAAATGAGTCGATGAGGAGTTAAAAGGAGATGAAGCCACATTAAGACCTTCAGCATGAACAGAAACAGCTGACTGACTCTTTGTTTCTGATCTGCAGATTCAAAGTTAATAAAGTTTATTTTCCTCCTCATGAGATCTATTGATTATTGAATCTTCTATAATCATTATCACAGTGTTGCTGGACACAAACGTCACATGTGTCTGACACAGTGACTTTAACCCAGCGTGGATCCGTCTGATGGGTCAGTCTGACACCAGAACACCTGGACCGAGCCGGTCCTGACCTGTCTGATGAGTTTCTGTTTGTTAGAGTCTCTGGTGTTTTGTCAGCTGAAGGTCACTCTCTCTCTCACGTCTCATTTTCTTCTGCTCTTTCTGACTCCCTCTCTCTCCTCCCCTTCCTCCCCCTTTTCTCACCCCCCCTCCCCCTCGTCTCCACCTGAGGTTGGCTGTCAATCAGTGGTGGACGGGGGGGTGAGGAGGAGGAGGAGGAGGAGACAGATGGAGGTGAAGGAGGAGGCCTCGGTGCTGCTGGCACTCAGTCTGCCTGCGTCTATAAGTGTCTATATATACTGAGGAGAATATATGAGGAGAGCAAACATGGAGGCCGACTGCAGATGGAGCTGATGAGGTCACGTCTGCCTCAGCTGATCTCTGTCTGTCTGTCTGTCTGTCTGTCTGCCTGTCTGTCTGCCTGTCTGTCTGTCTGTCTGTCTGTCTGTCTGTCTGTCTGTCTGTCTGCCTGTCTGTCTGCCTGTCTGTCTGCTCTGAACATATAGATCATATACATCACGTCTCCTCAGGACTTATAGAAACAGGAAGTCAGCAGAGCTCTGTGTGCTTTTACTTTGACATCTCAAAGTCTCAAAACAAAAACAAATAAACAGGAAGGTGATTAATTAGAGACGTAAACAATATTTAACACGTCGTCGTGTTTACAACGATGGAGGACGTTCACCGTGTTGATCCTCAACAGGTCCACAGTCAGATCAATACATCCTCCGTCAATACATCATCTGTGGAGAATCAAAAAATAAAACAACATAACACACACACACACACAACACAAAACACACAACACAAAACACAACACAAACACATAACACACACAACACACACAACATAAAACACACAACACACCACACACACAAAACACAACACACAAAACACACAACACACACAAACACACCACACACAAAACACACAACACAACACACACACACAAAACACACAACAAACAAAACAACACACACAGAAGACATGCAAAACACAACTCACATAAAAATACACAACACACACAACATATAACACAACACACACAAAACACACAACACACTTAAAAATACACAACACACACAACATACAGCACAACACAACACAAAACACACAAACACACAAAACACAACACAAACACACAAAACACAGAACACACACAGCACACAGCACAAAACACACAACACACCACACACACAAAAAACACAACACAAACAACACAAAACACACAACACAACACACAAAACACACAACACACAAAACACACAACACACAAAACAACACACAACACACACACACAACACACACAAAACACAACACACACAAAACACAACACACACAAAACACACAACACACACAAAACACAACACACACAAAACACACAACACACACAAAACACACAACACAACACACACAAAACACACAACACAACACACCACACCACACACAAAACACACAACACACACACAAATCATCCATCTCCTCCTGCCTGGTTCTCTTAATCCCCTCCTCCCTCCTTCTTCTTCTTCTTCTTCTTCTTCTTCTCCTTCTTCTTCTTCTTCTTCTTCACATGCCATCACAGATAAACTCAGCTGGCAGCATGATGGAGAGAAATAAGAAAAGAGAGTTTATTGATGATTTTATTGAGGCGGTGGCGTTTAAATCTTCTGATAATCTTTTTTTAAGAGCTTCATCAGAATTAAAGTTGATCGGCTGCAGTTTGTTAAAAAGTCTTTTTGATTCCTCACACTCATTGGACCAAAATCTGGAGCCTCCATTACCCAGAATGCAATGCAACTTCCAACATCTGGAGATCTGATGATACTCAGATACTCTCCCACTGTAACTGTACTGAAGGCTGCAGGTCTGAGCTGCCTTGCTCAACAGCCATGGCAGGAGGAGTTTCACCTCCAGGAAGCAGGAGCAGAGCCTCACACACACACACACACACACACACACACACACACACCTCTGCTTTGATTTTCTGTGTCATTTAAATATTATGTGTTGATATGACAGTGTGCAGCTGCACTGTGTGTGTGTGTGTGTGTGTGTGTGTGTGTGTGTGTGTGTGTGTGTGTGTGTGTGTGTGTGTGTGTGTGTGTGTGTGTGTGTTACCAGCTGTTTCTGCATGTGTACGTTACCTTCTGAGTGTGTGTTTACTCTACGGGACAGATTTCAGCAGACATCACACACACACACACACACACACACACTCCTACAGGTCATGTGGATGTTCGTCCAAGTCTTCTTTCAGCTCCGATCGCTGAGAAAATAAACTCTGAGAGCATTTATTATTCCTGAGCGACCAGCTGTGTGTGTGTGTGTGTGTGTGTGTGTGTGTGTGTGTGTGTGTGTGTGTGTGTGTGTGTGTGTGTTGAAGTCTCTCCAGGTTTATAAGCTGTTGAACTTGGCCGACCTCCACAGATCAATTTGTCTCCTTCATTCTTCTTTTTCTTCTTCTTGTTCTTCTCTTTCTTAATCATCTCGCTCCGCTGCATTCCTCCTCCTCCTCCTCCTCCTCCTCCTCCTCCTCCTCCTCCTCCTCCTCCTCCTCGTCCTCGTCCTCCTCCTCCTCCTCCTCCTCCTCCTCCATCCATCCTCTGCTCTCCCTCTTCCTCCTCCTCCTCCTCCTCCTCCTCCTCCTCCTCCTCCTCCTCCTCCTCCTCTCTCCTCCTCCTCCTCTCAGTCGTTCAGTGTTTACTCCGCCCGGCTCTGCAGGAACAACAGTGCAGGTCGTTCTGTATCAACACAGGAAAATAAGATGAAAGCTAAAATCAAACCAAACAAACAAAATGATGACAAAACAAGTCACAACAGCCGTAAAGCTGCTCGCTCTCTGTTTACGGCTCCAGACTGGTTCTGCTTTAAGTGACGCGTCGGTCCGTCGCTGTCTGCAGCTTCTTCTTCTTCTTCTGCAGGAAACATTACACCTGATCCTCCGTTTGTGGTGAAACTGGATCATATTTTATGGAGAAAGTAACTCAGTCATGAAGCGAGGTTGGTGATGGACGGACAGCTTCACTTGTTGCTTGAATAGTTAGCTCAGTTAGCCGTGCAGGTAGCGAGGAGAGGTGTTTAAATCTCCTCCACAGGAGCTTTGGAGGAGGACTTCAGGGACCCAGCTAACAGGACCGCTAACTGCCCAGCTGACTGAGCTACCTAGTTAACCACAGCTAACGTTACACTTAGCAGTTTCACGTGACACAACAGCTGCTTTGACATTGCACATGCACAATTTAAGTTTCAGGGACCGTGCTGATGTTCTGGTCCATGATGATGACATCATCAGGGGGAGGGAGCGCAGGGATCCCCTCACCTCCTCCAGGAGCTGAACCGGCAGCCTCATCACTTCTGTCTCTTTCTGCCGTTTCACCTGCTTCTTCTCATCGCTGATGTCAGAACTGATTCTCGTTCTGGTCTTTCAGTTTGACCAATCATTTCTTCGAGGTCACAGTTCGTAACACTACGCTTCTTCTTCTTCTTCTTCTTCTTCTTAGTTGCTTTCGCCACTTCTCCTCAAAATTAAACTAAATTCGGACGCCTCGTGCTCATGAGTTAAACGTCAGGATGTCTGACGAGCGGACACGCGTGTGTTTTATAAACCTGATGAGATGTTTCCTGTGTTGTGCACACACACATTCCTGCCTGAACACACAGCTCCAGATGTGAATCACCTCCGTCAGACACGTCCGCTGAATCTGGGTCGAAGATGTTTCACGTGTTTGTTTCCTGCTTGATGAGAAGATCGCAATCGTGGAATGTAACGTACATTTACTCAATATTTTTTAATAGTTATACCGTACTTTTTAATCTCTACTCGACGTCTCAGAGGCAAATGTTTCAGCTCCACTATGTTTGTCTGACAGCTTCAGATACGAGTGAAGTTACCTGTAGTTGAGTATTTTTTATTTTTGAAGTAAAGTATCCGAGTACTTCTTCCGCTCAGTGTCTTGACCTCCTGTTAAAACTGTTGTAAACACACACACCTGCTCTCCAAACACACAACTACACAACGTCCTGCTGGACCAGAGTGTGTAGCAGTGAGCATCAGCTGTCACACACACACACACACACACACACACACATCATGATTATTAACTACAACTCCGGGTGAAGCGACGCTAAAGTTCTCACTTCTCATACAGGACAAGCTGGGATCACTGTGTGTGTGTGTGTGTGTGTGTGTGTGTGTGTGTGTGTGTGTGTGTGTGTGTGTGACTATGTATGCTCTTATCACCTCTGCCTCTTACACACTGCACCTCAGGGCCAACACACGCGCACACACACTCAAACACACACTCCGCGAGAGCACAGATGGCCTCACATTCATGTCTCCTGCCAAACAGATGGACCTGGCTGGATTCATTCAACGACGGACACACACACAAACACACACACACACACACACACACACACACACACACACTCACAGTTACAGGCATGTACACACTGATTTATTTACACACACACACACACACACACACACAGAGAAACCTCCTTATTAGCTGCAGCGTGTCGACGATTTCGCGCACAAACACAAACACGTTCACACTTACAAACACACACTGCTTCACACACACACACACACACAGTGGCTGTTGTCCAATGCTTGGTGCCCTCAGTCTGTCCTCACACACACACACACACACACACACACTCAGTGAGAGTGCGGCGGTGGCGGCTGTCCAATCACAGTGCCCTCGGTGTGTTTCTGTGAGTCGGAGATGTGAAGTCTAATTAACAGAACAGCATCAATATTGATGAGGGCCATTTTATTCCATCTATTCCCAGTCCTGCTATTAAATTCACTTAACTTTCACTTCCTGTTCGTAAACACCACGCAGCAAATCAACAGGGTCAGGGGTCAGCGCGGCGGCGGCGGCGGTGGCCACTGTACGAGTCTTCTTCTTCTATGGTTTCAAGCGGCTCTGCAGAGGCTGAAAAACTGGCTGTGATACGGAGCGAGGAGGGGGCGGGGCTTCTGGTGAGTGGGCGGGGTTTATAAAGTCAGAATCTCTTTTTTTCATACATATGCTCAGCGAGCGGAGAGTAACGGTGCACGGCGCGGTGAGCGAGGCGGCGTGACTCAGGAGTGCATCGGCCGGGACTATTTTCAGCGGCGGATGAATCCACACCGGGAGTGTTTGTGTTCGAACAGCACGACAGCTGCAGGGTGAACTCCATTCGTTCACCAGACGAACGTCTGGTGAACGATGGAGTTCACCCTGCAGCTGTCGTGCTGTTCGAATGTCGTGTTCTTCGAATGCTGGTTTGTGTTCTGAGGTTCTGATGTTAAAGAACATTTAACCTTAAACGAGATTCGGAGCCACTGTGCAAAACTAGCATCTCTGAAGTTAAAATACGATTTCTGATTCATAGCTGTGCACTCTTCGAAATAAGGGTTCCAAAAGGGTTCTTCTACAAGGCCTGAGGTTCTACCTGGAACCATTTGCTTCTGAAAAACTCTTTTCCCAAAGAAACGGTTTTTCAAAGGTTCTTGGTAACACTAACGGTTCCAGTAAGAACCGTTTTGATCCAGAGAACCCTTTAAAAACCCTTTCCTGAATAAAGGGTTTTAAAAGGGTTCTTGGTAACACTAACGGTTCCAGTAAGAACCATTTTGATCCAGAGAACCCTTTAAAAACCCTTTCCTGAATAAAGGGTTTTAAAAGGGTTCTTGGTAACACTAACGGTTCCAGTAAGAACCGTTTTGATCCAGAGAACCCTTTAAAAACCCTTTCCTGAATAAAGGGTTTTAAAAGAGTTCTTGGTAACACTAACGGTTCCAGTAAGAACCATTTTGATCCAGAGAACCCTTTAAAAACCCTTTCCTGAATAAAGGGTTTTAAAAGGGTTCTTGGTAACACTAACGGTTCCAGTAAGAACCATTTTGATCCAGAGAACCCTTTAAAAACTCTTTCCTGAATAAAGGGTTTTAAAAGGGTTCTTGGTAACACTAACGGTTCCAGTAAGAACCATTTTGATCCAGAGAACCCTTTAAAAACCCTTTCCTGAATAAAGGGTTTTAAAAGGGTTCTTGGTAACACTAACGGTTCCAGTAAGAACCATTTTGATCCAGAGAACCCTTTAAAAACTCTTTCCTGAATAAAGGGTTTTAAAAGGGTTCTTGGTAACACTAACGGTTCCAGTAAGAACCATTTTGATCCAAAGAACCCTTTAAAAACCCTTTCCTGAATAAAGGGTTTTAAAAGGGTTCTTGGTAACACTAATGGTTCCAGTAAGAACCATTTTGATCTAGAGAACCCTTTAAAAACCCTTTCCTGAATAAAGGGTTTTAAAAGGGTTCTTGGTGACACTAACGGTTCCAGTAAGAACTATTTTGATCCAGAGAACCCTTTTTTGGAGAAAGAGTTCTTCAGGGATTGTTGAAAGCATGGGTATAAGATCCTGTATGGGTTCTTTGTAGAACCTCTCATGGGGGTTCTGGGTGGAACCTTACACACACAGTTCTAGGTATAACCCTTTATGTTGGGTTCTAGGTAGAACCCTCCACCTTTATAAAAGGTTCTACCTGGAGCCAAAAAGGGTTCTCCTATGAGGACAAGCTGAAGAACCTTATATGGTTCTACTTAGAACTTTTATTTCTACGAGTGTGTAACCTCACACCCTGAACATGAAGATGAACTGCTGTTAATATGGTGAGAACCTGCGACAGGTGTTTTGGGACAAGTGGCGTCGATGCTGCTTTGATCCACCTGAGTTCTCTTCAGATCCACCAGACTCCTTTAATAAAAACAGCAGTTTTACCTGACAGAACATGAGAGCTGCTGAGCTAACGGTGCCTCAATCAGTCTGTTTATTCATAACTTGTTTTAACGTATTGACTCATCTTGACAGATCGGACCAGACCGGACTGGACCCTCGGGACCGTCAGCTGAGATGAGCCCTGTGGATGTGAGTCCAGAGATCCTGTGGTGTGGTTCCTACCAGCCCTGCTCGTCTGCGGTGAGCTTCAATTTAAGGAGCATGTTATTGCAATTTCACATCGCTGTCGGTGCAAATGATTTGGAGCATACTCGCAGGCGAGCGCTTCACTTCTTCTTGTTGTTTCTTCTTAACGTTGACAATCTATCAGCACATTTACACCTGGAAGGAAAAGTCTTCTGTTTCTGGACACATCGGTCGATAAAAAAGATCCGATCTTACGTTCTCATCGTCAGATCAGATCTGAAGCAAATCAGCCCCAGACTCCTTTAACAAATTGTGGATTTTTGTGGGTTGTTGAGTTCAGAGAAACTTTGTAAACCTTATGAATTCTGATCTTTCTCCTCTTGTAGATTCAGCACCTGTAATACATGAACTGATTCCTTTCTTTGGATAGAAACATGGTGTCAGGTTGTCCTGGTTGGTCGCATTGCTGCTTTGTTAGAAGCAGATCAGCTGCACAGATGAGTCGCAGACACAGGTATTTCTTCTTGTACATCACTGATGTTTCCACCTGCATCGCTTTAAATGTTATGCAGTTTTTATAAATGATGCAGCTTTATCACTTTCATGACACAAACAAGATTTCAGGTCAAAACATTCTCTGATTCAGACCAAACGGCAGTCTAAAATAGGAAAGGATGGTGAAAGAGTCAGCGTCCGACTGCCAGAGAACACCTGATCCCTGTAACTCCACCCGTCTGGGCCGAGAAGCCGACTAAAACGAGCTGCAGATGCAGCCGCTCGCAGCTCAGGGCTCGTTCTGTTTGGGCTGTCGAGGTGTTGAGCTGTTGTTGAGTCTTTGGTTTGATACCATCCAGAGGGTTTCCCATAATCCATCAGCACTCGGCACACACACCTTTCACACACACACACACACACACACACACACTCTCCGCCCGTCCGTCAGTGTCGCTCGTCTCCGGGGAAACATCTGAGGTAATAGAGAACGACGAGGAATTAACAACGTTTGCTTTTTTAACAGATTGGCTGCGGCCGGTACCACACACACACACACACACACACACACACACACACACACGCACACACACACACTTACACACACACACACTTTGTTCGCCAAGTGTTTGACCGATGACCGCTGACTGAAACAACATGGAGGATATAATTAGAACAAATTCAGCCACAAATTCAAACTTCAGCAGGAACAAACACTCGACACTGAGAGCTGTTAAACTGGAATATCATTTAATTTTTCTATATTATTCAGACTCAAACCCTCTGAATACTGTCTGACTCTCTATCGACACAGAATAACTGATGTGTTTACCTGTAAAACGTTTATATGAAAATAATAAAAGTAAAATCTGCTGATGTTTAACTCAACTCTAAATCTGTCCACTTACTGTCTCAAGACAAAATGCAGAACAAAGATAAACCAAACTGTAAAAGAGAATTATGACGTTCAACGAGCATGTTGGTGTTAAAATGGTAGTTTTTTGAATGGAGTTTGGTGTGTAGAGCAGAAAACAAACACATTCATACTTTAAATTGTGTCGTTGTCTTTGCACATTCACGTGTTTTGTTACTCTTGTGTATTTTGATCCTGCTTTTGGTCGGTGGTGTGAACGGAGGGTCGGGTGGTCCAATGACATCTCTTTTAGTGTGTGTGTGTGTGTGTGTGTGTGTGTGTGTGTGTGTCGTGGGGGTGTCCAGCTAATTGCAGTGTGTTGATTGACGTGTTGAGACTGGAGGAAAGACGAGAACAACCTGCGGTATTCACTTTCAGGTTGGATGTAGATGTGTGTGTCGGCTGATATCGGATCTTAATGGATGAGTGTGTGTCGGAGCGCCGCGTCCTCTCGGGTCAGAGTTCATCATAAATCCTGCGCGGGGAGTTTCCTGCTGGGAATCGCACTGAGAAAAGTCCAAGTTTGCCTCGAAGTGAAACATCAGAGTTTAGTCTGCAGCGCCGGCTGTGATTACACACGGAGATAATTATTTAAATTCAGGGCAGAAACGGACAGAGTGAGCTCAGATGTGTTTGGACTCGACTGGACACAGAATCAAAGAACAAACAGTTTGAAGGCTGAATTTAGATTCAGACGCCAAAAACGTGAAAAACAGATGAGGACATGGCGACCGGCCATCGTCAGGCGTCTGGAGGTGATGGTGCCGAGTCATGCAGCAGATATTTAACAGCTAACTGATTACTTCTGCAGGGAGTAAAGTAAGTAATGCATTACTTTTTTGGAGTAACGACCCGACTCTGATGACCTGTGCTGAGCAAATTAAGCCACATTGGAAACGTGCAGGTCGAGCTCACCTCATTGGTCGGGCTATAAAAACATAAGTTATCTATAGAATTTTTTATATTAAAAATAAAAGATCACAACTGTTATGATTTTAATAACTTCCCCAAAGAGCGAAGGAGAACAGGAAATGGTAAACAATGACACCCGTCCAGTCGATATGTGTCCGTCTGTGTCAAACACCTCATCACAGGTGAGTTGATGATGTCACTGAGTGAATGACACGTGAGCCGAGTGTGTCTGTAGATGGAAGAGAATCTAAAAAGAGTCTTTGTAAAGTTGAAACTACACTCTTAGAAATAAGGGTTCCAAAAGGGTTCTTCTACAAGGGCTGAGGTTCTACCTGGAACCATTTGCTTCTGAAAAACCCTTTTCCCAAAGAAACGGTTTTTCAAGGCTTCTTGGTAACACTAACGGTTCCAGTAAGAACCATTTTGATCCAGAGAACCCTTTAAAAACCCTTTCCTGAAGAAACGGTTTTTCAAGGGTTCTTGGTAACACTAACGGTTCCAGTAAGAACCATTTTGATCCAGAGAACCCTTTAAAAACCCTTTCCTGAATAAAGGGTTTTAAAAGGGTTCTTGGTAACACTAACGGTTCCAGTAGGAACCATTCTGATCCAGAGAACCCTTTAAAAACCCTTTCCTGTATAAAGGGTTGTAAAAGGGTTCTTGGTAACACTAACGGTTCCAGTAAGAACCATTTTGATCCAGAGAACCCTTTAAAAACCCTTTCCTGAATAAAGGGTTTTAAAAGGGTTCTTGGTAACACTCACGGTTCCAGTGAGAACCATTTTGATCCAGAGAACCCTTTAAAAACCCTTTCCTGAATAAAGGGTTTTAAAAGGGTGCTTGGTAACACTAACGGTTCCAGTAAGAACCATTTTGATCCAGAGAACCCTTTTTTGGAGAAAGAGTTCTTCAGGGATTGTTGAAAGCATGGGTATAAGATTCTGTATGAGTTCTTTGTAGAACCTCTCACGGGGGGTTCTGGGTGGAACCTTACACACACAGTTCTAGGTATAACCCTTTATGTTGGGTTCTAGAACCCTCCACCTTTATAAAAAGGTTCTACCTGGAGCCAAAAAGGGTTCTCCTATGAGGACAAGCTGAAGAACCTTATATGGTTCTACTTAGAACTTATATTTCTAAGAGTGTACAGTTTTAGAATGTAAAATAGGGCCCGTCCTTAAAACAGCTGTTTTTAGAATGGAGTTTGGTGGAGCAGTGTGTCGGCTCGACAGACCACCAGGCACAGAGGCTGTTCTGATGTCAGATAAACAGGAGGCCTGTCAGTGAAGTTCAGGATCTGAGTTCTTTCACCTGTAACGCTGTCGACATCAGAGATCCGTTTAAAAACTCTCCTCGTCTCTGTGATTACAGAGCGAAGACCAACCGTCTCCAAAAAAACACCCAGCCTTTTGAATTCAGTTTAATTAATTCAATGTTTATTTTTCCAGCCATGAAGGTATTTGAAAACACCGTCCTGAATCATGAGCCGGACTGAGTGAAGCTTCGGTGGACGAGCTCCAGACTCGTCTATATTTACACCTCCGCTGCTGAGAGTAAATTTAACTTCTGTCGCACAGACATCAAATATCTGTCGGACAGAAAAAACCAAGAGGAACCAGGCCGAGAGCCAAGATGTGTTCTTCTTCACCTCCCCTCGCTCTGATCGGGAGGTATCTTTAGCGACCGCAGTGTTTCTTCTTCAGTGGTGCCGCAGATTTGCTTCAGATGGATCAGAGTTGAGGAGCTGGCGGAGGAAATCAGCTAAACGCCCACCATGTTTAAATTCTGGGAAATAAAAGGAAAAAGCAACAACGGAGGCCTCACACTGAGAACAAATCCCTCCTGGTTACTGTGGCGAGGAAGAGGAGGAGGGAGGAAGGACGGGAGGACAGAAATGAGGAGGAAACACGAGGAGAGGACGGGAAGTAAGGGAGGAAGGAAAGAGAGGAAAGGTAGAGAAAAGAAGAGGGTAAATACAGAGGAAAGGTGAGGAGAAGAAGAGGAAGTTAGGAAGGAAATGTAGAGAGAAAATGTAGAGGAAGCGGGAAGTGAGGAAGAGGAAGGAGGGAAGAAGAAGAGATGAAATATAGACATCCCTCCTTTCCTTCCCTCCCCTTACCTTCTCCTCTTATCCTAACTCCTTCCTTCTTTACTTCCTTTCCCACCTATGTCCTTTTCCCTTCACCCTTCTCCACTTCCTCTTTCTTCCTCTCATTTCCTTCTTTTATCCCTTCCTCTCCCTCCCTTCCTTCCTCACTTCTTTCCTTCTGTACTCCATCTTCTTCCACTTCCTCCCTCGTTTTCCTTCTTTCCTTTTTCCCTTCTTTATTTCCTTTTCCCACCTGTGTCCTTTTCCCTTCACCCTTCTCCACTTCCTCTTTCTTCCTCTCATTTCCTTCTTTTATCCCTTCCTCTCCCTCCCTTCCTTCCTCACTTCTTTCCTTCTGTACTCCATTTTCTTCCACTTCCTCCCTCGTTTTCCTTCTTTCCTTTTTCCCTTCTTTACCTCCTTTTCCCACCTGTGTCCTTTTTCCTTCACCCGGCCTTCTCCACTTCCTCTTTCTTCTTCTCATTTCCTTCTTTTATTCCTTCCTCTCTCTCCCTCCCTTCCTCACTTCCTTTCCTTTCTACCTCCCCTTATTTCCTTTCCTCCCTCCCTTACCCTCTCCTCTTATCCTAACTCCTTCCTTCTTTACTTCCTTTTCCCACCTGTGTCCTTTTTCCTTCACCCTTCTCCACTTCCTCTTTCTTCTTCTCATTTCCTTCTTTTATCCCTTCCTCTCCCTCCCTCCCTTCCTCACTTCTTTCCTTTCTACCTCCCCTTATTTCCTTTCCTCCCTCCCTTACCCTCTCCTCTTATCCTAACTCCTTCCTTCTTTACTTCCTTTTCCCACCTGTGTCCTTTTTCCTTCACCCTTCTCCACTTCCTCTTTCTTCCTCTCATTTCCTTTTTTATCCCTTCCTCTCCCTCCCTTCCTTCCTCACTTCTTTCCTTTCTACCTACCCTTATTTCCTTTCCTCCCTCCCTTACCTTCTCCTCTTATCCTAACTCCTTCCTTCTTTACTTCCTTTTCCCACCTGTGTCCTTTTTCCTTCACCCTTCTCCACTTCCTCTTTCTTCCTCTCATTTCCTTCTTTTATCCCTTCCTCTCCCTCCCTCCCTTCCTCACTTCTTTCCTTTCTACCTCCCCTTATTTCCTTTCCTCCCTCCTTTACCTTCTCCTCTTATCCTAACTCCTTCCTTCTTTACTTCATTTTCCCACCTGTGTCCTTTTTCCTTCACCCGGCCTTCTCCACTTCCTCTTTCTTCCTCTCATTTCCTTCGTTTATCCCTTCCTCTCCCTCCCTCCCTTCCTCACTTCTTTCCCTTCTACCTCCCCTTATTTCCTTTCCTCCCTCCCTTACCTTCTCCTCTCATCCTAACTCCTTCCTTCTTTACTTCCTTTTCCCACCTGTGTCCTTTTTCCTTCACCCAGCTTTCTCCACTTCCTCTTTCTTCCTCTCATTTCCTTCTTTTATCCGCTTCCTCTCCCTCCCTCCCTTCCTCACTTCTTTCCTTTCTACCTCCCCTTATTTCCTTTCCTCCCTCCCTTACCTTCTCCTCTTATCCTAACTCCTTCCTTCTTTACTTCCTTGTCCTTTTCCCTTCACCCTTCTCCACTTCCTCTTTCTTCCTCTCATTTCCTTCTTTTATCCCTTCCTCTCCCTCCCTCCCTTCCTCACTTCTGTCCTTTCTACCTCCCCTTATTTCCTTTCCTCCCTCCCTTACCTTCTCCTCTTATCCTAACTCCTTCCGTCTTTACCTTTCCTTTTTCACTTCACCCTTCTCCACTTCCTCTTTCTTCCTCTCATGTCCTTCTTTTATCCCTTCCTCTCCCTCCCTCCCTTCCTCACTTCTTTCCTTTCTACCTCCCCTTATTTCCTTTCCTCCCTCCCTTACCTTCTCCTCTTATCCTAACTCCTTCCTTCTTTACTTCCTTTTCCCACCTGTGTCCTTTTCCCTTCACCCTTCTCCACTTCCTCTTTCTTCCTCTCATTTCCTTCTTTTATCCCTTCCTCTCTCTCCCTCCCTTCCTCACTTCTTTCCTCTCTACCTCCCCTTATTTCCTTTCCTCCCTCCCTTACCTTCTCCTCTTATCCTAACTCCTTCCTTCTTTACTTCCTTTTCCCACCTGTGTCCTTTTTCCTTCACCCTTCTCCACTTCCTCTTTCTTCCTCTCATTTCCTTCTTTTATCCCTTCCTCTCTCTCTCTCCCTCCCTTCCTCACTTCTTTTCTTTTCTACCTCCCCTTATTTTCTTTCCTCCCTCCCTTACCTCCTCCTCTTATCCTAACTCCTTCCTTCTTTACTTCCTTTTCCCACCTATGTCCTTTTTCCTTCACCCTTCTCCACTTCCTCTTTCTTCTTCTCATTTCCTTCTTTTATCCCTTCCTCTCCCTCCCTCCCTTCCTCACTTCTTTCCTTTCTACCTCCCCTTATTTCCTTTCCTCCCTCCCTTACCTTCTCCTCTTATCCTAACTCCTTCCTTCTTTACTTCCTTTTCCCACCTGTGTCCTTTTTCCTTCACCCGGCCTTCTCCACTTCCTCTTTCTTCTTCTCATTTCCTTCTTTTATTCCTTCCTCACTTCTTTCCTTTCTACCTCCCCTTATTTCCTTTCCTCCCTCCCTTACCTTCTCCTCTTATCCTAACTCCTTCCTTCTTTACTTCCTTTTCCCACCTGTGTCCTTTTTCCTTCACCCTTCTCCACTTCCTCTTTCTTCCTCTCATTTCCTTCTTTTATTCCTTCCTCACTTCTTTCCTTTCTACCTACCCTTATTTCCTTTCCTCCCTGTCTTTCTCTCTTCCTCCTCCACTTTTCCCCCCAGTTCCTCCCTGTTTCCTGATCTCCCCCGTCTCCCCCCTCTCCTCCCCCCCTGCAGCCGTGTTATTTAAGCTTCTTCCTCGGTGGTTTCTGTGGAGGATTAGTGTTGCTCTGACTGGTTAACATGTCGGAGGAGAAAACAGACAGTAAGAGGATTAACAGACTCACTGAAGGTTTCACACTCTCTCTGCTGGCCGCGACATTCCTCCACTCAGATCCTGTTTTCTCTCTTTTCCTTCTCTTCCGACTCGCTCGTCTTTATTTAAAGCCGAAGCGTCTGAAGTTCACAGCGGAGAGGTGGCGAGTTCAAACACCACGTCTGGAAACATTAACGTGACGAGCTGAAGGTGGAGGAAAGATCAAAAACGTAATTGTGACAGTGCGGGAAAGTAACTAAGTACATTTACTCAAGTAGGACTTAAAGGAACAGTTCACTCAAAAATGAAAATGTTACTCAGAGGACCCTCGATGAGGCAAAATCAGGAATTTAATCATCTAAATTTCCACTCAGGGAGGTAGAAAGGAAAGAAGTGAGGAAGGGAGGCAGGGAGGAAGGAATAAAAGAAGGAAATGAGAAGAAGAAAGAGGACAAAAAGAGGAAGTGGAAAAGGGTGAAAGAAAAAGGACACAGGTGGGAAAAGGAAGTAAAGAAGGGAAAAAGGAAAGAAGGAAAACGAGGGAGGAAGTGGAAGAAAATGGAGTACAGAAGGAAAGAAGGAGGAAGTAAAGAAAGAAGAAGAAGGGAGCTAGTTAGTCGGAAGGATGGAGGAGGAGGAATGAAAACAGAAAATGAGGAAAACTTGAAGAAAGTAAAGAAGGAAGGAGTTAGGATAAGAGGAGAGGGAAGGAAAGAAAGAGGAGGATGGAGGACGTCTATATTTCATCTTTTCTTCTCCTTCCCTCCTTCCTCTTCCTCACTTCCCGCTTCCTCTACATTTTCTCTCTACATTTCCTTCCTTACTTCCTCTTCTTCTCCTCACCTTTCCTCTGTATTTACCCTCTTCTTTCCTTCTTTATTTCCTCATATTCTCCTATGCTTTCCTCCTCTCTTTCCTTCCTCCCTTACTTCCTGTCCTCTCCTCATGTTTCCTCCACATTTCTGTATTTCTGTCCTTCCTCCATCCTCCTCTTCCTCACCAGCACAAAGTCATGCGTGATATCTAATAATCCACAGATACCAGAGGAAGAGTGAGGAGGAGGAGGAGGAGGAGGAGGAGGAGGAGAAGTGATGAAGGAGAAAAAGAGCAAGTTAGGAAGGAAAGGAAGGAAGGAAATATAGAGGAAGAGTGAGGAAAAGAGAAGAGGAAGGAGGGAAGGAGAGGAACAG
The DNA here is from genome assembly GCA_039737535.1 of Lagodon rhomboides. Lineage (NCBI taxonomy): Eukaryota > Metazoa > Chordata > Actinopteri > Spariformes > Sparidae > Lagodon > Lagodon rhomboides. The sequence goes on from CM077801.1 coordinate 27,609,279, forward strand.
ACCTCCTTCCCTCCTCTTTCCTTCTTTCCTCCCTCCCTTCGCTGGTAAACAGTGACATCACTCAGTGACATCACTCAGTGACATCACTCAGTGACATCACTCAGTGACATCACTCACCTTGCTGTTGTTTTCGTCTCACAGGTTAACAGAGAACATCCTTCATGTTCAGGATGTGACTGTGAGAAACACCTGATGAAGCTCTGTGTTTGTGATGAGTCAGAGTCTGCGGGTTCACCAGAACCACCGACTCCGTCACACTGGACCTTTAAAGGAGCAGTCCGTAGTTTAGGAGAAGAAATGTTGATGAGCAGTGACTCAAACAAACGGACCTTAAAGGACGACACAGTTTATACTGTTTTACTGTGTTTACATGTGGCGGACCCTGCCACTTTCCTAGCTTGGAACAGTGTTGTGGGACCTTGTTGTCCTCTGAGAACAGCTGGTTTATTCACTGATGGAGACAGTTTGAATTATTACCTCATTAATATTGTAAATATAACGTTTCAGTACTTTCAGTGCTTCTGCTACGTCGGCGCAAACAGAAACTTTATTAAGTTGAAAAATGATGTTTGAAGTTGACAAACATCACGTGTGTGACTCGTGGAGGAGTTCAGAAATGTTTTTGTCTCTTCTCTTTGACCACTGAGACAGTTATTTTATGACATCAGGTCCCATGAAGTGAACGTTACCTGTGGCTGCGTCCACCTCTGCAGGATGAGGTGTGACCTCTGTGATGTCACGTAGTCTGGACTGGTTTCAGAGTAATGTGACCCGGCGCTGTGGTTTTCTCCTCAGCGCTCGTGAGAAAGTTCCTCAGCGGACCGGCTCAGATCAACCCGTCCCTCCTCTCCCTCGGCTGATGAAGGTGAAGATGATGATGGTCTTGGTATTTGGACTCATGTCACACGAGTGTTTTTCTCCCCGTCTGAAAGGCGACCTCGTCAAACGCTGACAGCTCGCCGCCTCGCTCCGCTGTCCCTCTGAAGGAGCGGAGAGGGACGGCAGGACGGAGCTTTGTCCTCCGGCACAAAGGAGGACGAGACACCCGGCGGGCTGTGGATTTAACCCCTGAAGACACAGAGAGAGAGGCTACAGGTGGAGCTGCTCTGAACAGAGACGCATAATGAGACCGCAGGAGGCCTCACCGCCACAATCAGGACTCTCAGCTGATCAGTCAGCTGTGGGAGAGGAGGGGGGGGAGGAAGGGAGGAGAGGAGGGTGGGAGAGGGGAGAGGAGGGAGAGGAGGAGAGGAGAGAGGAAGGAGATAGGAGAAGGGAGGAGGAAGGAGAGGATGAGAGGAGGAAGGAGATAGGGAGGAGGGAGGAGAGGAGGAGAGGAGAGAGGAGGGAGGAGGGAGAGAGGAGGGAGGGAGGGAGGAGAGGAGAGAGGAAGGAGAGAGGAGAGAGGGAGGAGGGAGGGAGGAGAGGGAGAGAGGAGGGAAGGAGAGGAGGGAGGAGGGAGGGAGGAGGGAGGGAGAGAGGGAGAGAGGGAGGGAGGAGAGGAGAGAGGGAGGGAAGGAGAGAGGAGGGAGAGAGGAGAGGAGAAGGGAGAGGAGGGAGGGAGAGGAGTGAGGAGATAGGAAGGAGGGAGGGAGGAGAGGAGGGAGGAGAGGGGAGAGGAGAGAGGAGAGGAGGGAGGAGAAGGACCTCCTTTGGAGAGGGGAGGGAGAGAGGAGGAGAGGGAGGAGAGAGGGAGGAGAGAGGAGGAGGGAGGAGGAGAGAGGGGAGAAAGGAGGGGGGAGGAAGTGACTGATGTTAAATCTGAATTTGGTATTTAAAGTTATTTTCTGCTCCTCTGAACTCCTCAGCTGAGGCGACGCCACACTTTTGTAAAAAGTATCCTAAAGTCGTACTCGAGTAAAAGTAAAGATAAGGTGTTAAAATATTACTTTGGAAAAGCAAAAGTCACCCGTATGAATAACACTCGAGTAAAAGTCTTAAAGTATCTGACTAAAGACTCCACCTGCAGCTCACGATGACCGTGTGAGTCACAGGTAGAATAAGTGTGAAGTGTGTTCGGACCTGCGAGACTTCAAGTGTTCACGGAGTTTGTGTGAAATGAGTCCGTTAACATCAGCGACCAAAGTTATCCAGATAAAGACACAAAGCAACTACCAGCTGCTAATTCAGAGAAACACAACAGGGTCCACACGGAAACATGTGGACTCGGATCCTCAACGCCAAGAGATCAAGGCCCAGAGTGGAGCCAGCTGGAGTCGGACTACATGATCGAGTCAGTTATGGCACAAAAACCACTGATAACATGTTGTGGTTCTGGTTCTGTTCCCACAAACACGTCATTAAAAGTATCCAGGTGATTCACGCTTACAGATGTTGGAACACAGTCTTGAACAGTGGTCTCTGGCTTGGCAAGTGTTGACATGATACGTACGACATGAACAAAAAACATGTTGTTGTTTGCAGACATGTTGAACATGTTTGGTTTGACTCCAGCTCCTCCTCCTCCCGCCAAAACTCACCTCTAATCCATCTAATTTCACTCTCGAGTAATGTGGTGAACCAGCTGACAGACAGACGGACGTCTTTATTCTGTCCTGAACATAAAGGATGAAAGGAAAAGGGAGGGAAAGAGGAAACGATGGAGGGACGGAGGTGAAGAAGTGTAGACGTGTTGACGGACGAGAGAAAAGAAGAAGCAACAGCTCACCTGCGAACTCTTTAGTCCAACACACACAAAGAGACAAAGTCATTTCCTCCAAACACACAAAAGCTGTGTGTGTGTGTGTGTGTGTGTGTGTGTGTGTGTGTGTGTGTGTGTGTGTGTGTGTGTGTGTGTGTTTACTTCCTCCTCACAGCCAATCAGAGGCGGAGCTCAGCTGCCAGCAGTGAGAAAGACAAAGCTGCTAATTAGTGTTGAGGACGATCAGCAGGTCAGTCACACGGCAGGACGCATCAAACACACACACACACACACACACACACACACACACACACACACACATCTACCTGCTGAGTCTTTGGGTTGTGTTTCCTGTGTGTGTGTGTGTGTGTGTGTGTGTGTGTGTCGGGGTTAAGAGGCTGGCGGGGCAAACAGCAGGTCGACAGGAAAAAAAGGGTGGAATCTTCCTTTAATCAGAGTCAGCAGGTCACTGGAGGTTAAACAGTTTTTTCCTAAAAGACTTTAAGCTGCTTCGTCCTCTTTTCTTCTTCTGCCTCTTTAAAGATTTGACCGGCTGATGTGTGCAGGAGTCCGGTCCGGTCCGGTCCGGTCGGTCCAGAACACGGCCTCGTGTTCGGGTTCAGACTGAGACGAACCTGCTCAGAAAAGTGACGTAACAACAGGTTTTAAATCGCTGTTTTTCAGCATGGAGTCTGGTTCAGCTGCTCATTAGACTTTTACAGGGTTTTAATTCCCCCCCCTCCTCCCCCTCTCTCTTCCCCCCTCTCTCTCTCTCCTCTCTCTCCTCCCTCTCCCCTCTCTCCCCCTCTCCCTCTCTCCTCCTTTTCTCTCCCTCTCTCTCTCCCTCCTCTCCCCTCTCCTCCCTTCCTCTCTCTCTCTCCCCCTCTCTCTATCTCTCTCCCCCTCTCCCCCCATTACCACCTTTCTCTCCCCCTCTCCCCCTCCCCCTCTCTCTCCCTCCTCCTCTCCCCCCTCCCTCCTCTCTCTCCCCCCTCCCTCCTCTCTCTCCCTCCTCCTCTCCCCCCTCCCTCCTCTCTCTCTCTCCCCTCTCTCCCCCTCTCACTCCCTCTCTCTCTCTGTCTCTCCCTCTCTCCCCCTCTCACTCCCCTCCTCTCTCTTTCCCTCCTCTCCCCTCTCTCTCTCCCTCCTCTCCCCTCTCTCTCTCCCCCTCTCCCCCTCTCCTCCCTCTCCTCCCTCCCTCTCTCCTCCTCTCCCCCTCTCTCTCTCTCCCCCTCCCTCTCTCTCCTCCCCCTCTCCCTCTCTCCCCCTCTCCCCTCTCTCTCCCTCTCTCCCTCCCTCTCCCCCTCCCCCTCTCCCCCTCTCCCCTCTCCCCCTCCCCCTCTCTCTCCCTCTCTCTCCTCCCTCTCTCTCCCCTCTCTCTCCCCCTCTCCCCTCTCTCTCCCTCCCTCCCTCCCTCCCCCTCTCCCCCCCCCTCCTCCCTCCCCCCTCCCTCCTCCTCCTCCCCCTCCTCCCCCTCTCTCCACTCGTCACTTTATTTCTCTCTCTCTAATATTTCTCCTCCATAAAGTGTCTCATTAAAATTAATCACAGGCTGTATTATATCGCTACCTGCGGTGAAAAGTGACAGATTTGCCGATTGCTGCCGTTTGGTGAAGGAGGCTGAGTGTGTGTGTGTGTGTGTGTGTGTGTGTGTGTGTGTGTGTGTGTGTGTGTGTGTGGAGGGTGAAGTCAAAATGGCGTCTCACTCGTCACGTTCAGCTGCTTTTTTACATTTAACACGTCAGTGAATCTTCATCTGCAGCTCGAGCAGCAAAAATGTCTTTTAGCTTAAATCAGACTAAAACTTAAAGTACGTCACACTTTTATACGTAGATATTTAACACAATTATCAACAGTTTCTTATCGGCGCCGACTCTGGATCCTGTTCTATGACGTCATCGGGCCGGGAACACCTCGGGATCTCCGGGAGAAGCTGGAGATCTTTGTGAGGAGACGGATGAGAGACAACGACAGAGAAACAAGGGATGAGACAGATTTAATGAGATGTGATTCCCAGTTTGATCTGTGTTGGATTTGACTGTAACTCAGCAGGACACACACACACACACACACACACACACACACACACACACACACACACACACACACACACACACACTCTGTAAATTAATAGCACTGTGAACGGTAATTTGCCGCGGGACAAAGACGTGTTAAACTCGCTCTAATTGCTGACAGCGTCTCTGCAGCAGGAAGCCATTTTGTGCCTCAGACGTCACAAGACGAGGAGATCCTTCGCCTCACTTCCTGTTTCAGGACACACCTGTCAGTCAGACTGTGTGGGCGGAGCTGGGAGGCTGCAGGTGTGTTTGGTTGAATTGTTCTTAACGATCGTTTCAGCTGCTTCAGTCGACTTTATCTGTTCTGTCTTTTTGTGAGTTTAGTTCAGTTTAATTTAAAGTTTGAGTCGGTTTTACGTTCAGTATGAGTTCATTTACATTTAGCTTGGTTTAGTTTTAACATTTTGTCAGTTTAACTTCTCTAACTACTAGTTGAGTTGAGTTGGACATCAGCTGAGTTGAGATTAACTGTGTTTTGTTTACTCAAGTTAAGTTTATTTAAGTTCAGTTTGGCTGAGCTGAATTTAGTCTGCAGTTTATTTCAGTAAAGTCGGACTAACATGTAGCTGAACTGGCTCCGGTGGTGCGTTCAGGAGCGGCTGGATGTGCCGTGCTTTTGAATCTCTCTGAGGTCAAACATCTCATTCAGGGTGAGAAGCTTCAGGTCGTCTGCGGGTCAAACTTTTGTTGTCTGTGGTCCTTTGAGGATCCGTCGTCCGGTCTGAGGTCAGCTGACCGACAGGAAGTGATGATGTCACCGCGGCATCGGAGGGTTAATCTGCCTCTCGACCCTGCAGACGGAGGTTAAACCCTGCTGTGTGTGTGTGTGTGTGTGTGTGTGTGTGTGTGTGTGTGTGTGTGTGTGTGTGTGTGTGTGTGTGTGACCCCTCTTCATCAGTACTTGAGTTCGGGTCGAGTGGCTGACAGACTCAAGAGCCTCTTGAAGTCTTTGATCTGATCTTCAGTCGTCGCTGCGTCGACTCGACTCTGATGTTCTGATGTTGTTCTGCAGCTTTAAATCTTCAGAACCAGCAGAAAGAACTGGACCTTTATCAGCTGTTATTAGTGCAAATGCTGGTTGGACTTTGATGTTGTTTTGTTCGACATCTTGACTTTAAACGTCCGACCAGATGATAGAAGCTGAAATGAAAACAAAGCGACTTGCAGGTTTTAATGAAAGCAGAGAATCAGAACCGTGGCTGAGGGAACCTGTGCTGCTCAGCGTGGGTCGGACGGACCCGGCTCACGTCAGATGACATCATGTTAACGTTGTAAGGATGTGATATCGACTGTACGAGCCGGTGGAGGAGCTGATTGAACCCTGCGGTCGTTTCTGAGGCTGCAGTTTGGATTTCATCACATTACGACGTGTTTCTGTTACTTCATCAAAGCCTCAAACTCCGTGTCTCCATCCTGTCTCAGCCTCCTCTGATTGGATCAAACGGATCAAGTGTCACTGCCAAGGAACCAATTAGCCGCTGACACTGACCTCCCCCCTCCTCCCAGCCTCCCCCCTCCTCCCCCGGCGGACCCAAACAGCGTCTTCGGCCCGGCGCACGGCACAGCTGTCGGCGTATTAGCCCTCCGCCGCCGCCGCTAACCGCGCAACCTGCTAACCCTGCTAACCCCCCGCCATTAAATATGAATGTGGAGGGGCTTTTAGGGAGGAGGGGGGAGGGAGGGGGGGGAGATTGTGCTTATGGAGGGGAAGAGGCGGCTGTTTTCCAGGGAAAATATTGTTATTGATCTCATCCCGTCGTTTTAGACGTAAACCGATCCGGCCTCAGATTCTCCTCAAAGTGTCTCGTTGTAGCGTCCATCATCGCAGAATCCGATACCTCGTTAACAATTCTGGACTTAATGCAACGCGGGAGGGGTGAGG